>JAAAKE020115906.1:0-16035 GCA_010014785.2 Anisolabis maritima | reverse complement strand
CCATTTAGACTCCGTCCTTATTTATTTAAATTAATTGGTAGCCAATATAATTTAAATAAATTTTTGTCGCTCAGAACCGGAAACGAACCACTGGCCTTTGGTGCCAGACCTCTAGCTCTGCACCAAGGGACAGGGCATATAAGTTATTGACTTAATTATTTTGATTAAATTATTTATCGACCGGAGAAAATTATCATAAAAACAAATGTAAATATTATTAGATAAAAGTTTGTAAAATTAATTTTCATATGATTTTAAAGTCCAGAAAAAATCTTTTTTTTTTTTAAAGGTAAAAACAAGTAAAAAATAATTATGTGATGGTTATAAAAAAGCATTTAAAGTCGTGGGCCGTATGCGCCGCAGGGTACTTAGGTTGTGCACCAAGTTCTTAATGTATTGTTCTTTATAGCTGAAGTCAATTAAAATTTATTTCTTTCTACAACTCCTTTAAAAAAAATCTTAGTTCCCCTATTAGCCACCAGAAGTTTAATGAGTGGAAGCATATTTGGTTGCATATCATCCAGGCAATTCTACTGTTACTGTATTGAGTGAAGTTTTTTAATTTGTTGAAACAATTTTCATTTGGTAAAGAGAATTTTGTTAATGGGGTATTCTTGTATACATAAAGGTAGTTTATTATATTAAAATATTGTGAATTTTATTAATTTATTATATATTATTAGAAGTGATATGAAATGGTATTTATTCGCTACGTAGTTGAGAGACACCCTTTAGGGTTCTTAGTTGAAAGAATTGTGGGCATTTTTAAAATTATTAATCACTACCTTGGGATGTATAAATTCGTTCTTTTTTAGCTGATGGAAGATAGACAACCCAAATGACCAACTCACTATTGAATATTGTTAATTTCTAGCTACGCAGGGGTAGTCCGCTCTAGAGGAGCTCTGGAGCAATTAATCGAAAAGTTCATGAGTTTATTGATCAAATTGGTTGCCTATTTTTCAAGGAATAAAAACTATTATTTATTATCATGGAGGGATATTTTTTTTAAATTATTTCGCCTTTCAGTGCTATGTCATAAAAATTGTATAGGTAAATGAGAATATGAAAAAAGTTATTTCCGGACCATCGTATAGTCCGATGAAAATAGGATATTGCATTAGAGGAATGGTACACTTAGTGAAAGTTGGTTTGTATTTTTTTGTGCAGGGGATTCGGTGAAGGATTGGACACAGAGACCGCCATCAATACAACGTCATTATCCATGGAGGCAATGAACACAACGTTAATGCCAACGACGACGTCATCGTCGGTGTGGTTGAGTAGCGGAGTTCCTGTTTGTCGATCGTTTCCTGGTCTGTCCCGGGAACAGTTGGACCTCTGTCATCGACATCCCGAGATCACCGGTGCTGCCGTTATCGGTTTACAACTCGCCGTCCACGAATGTCAGTTTCAATTTCAGTGGCATCGATGGAACTGCTCTTCGCTTAGTACCAAGAATCGTAACCCGCACAGTAGCGTACTTTTGCAACGGGGTGAGTGAGCCTGCTCCCTCCTCTCTCTCTCTCTCTCTCTTTAAAATAATTAGACTGACTCACTCACTCACTCAATCGCCTTTGAAGTCGAAACAGCACAGGCAACTCAAAGGAGTTTAATTAAATCCCTCTCATAGGTGCTCTTGTCACTGACTGACGAAACAATCAATAGATTCGGCTTCAAAGCTATTTCTCAAATTAAAACTTTTATTTTTATCTTTAATTCGTTATTAAAAACGTAAATGACAACGTAATTTATTATCAAACTTTAGCGGCTTCAGAGAGAAATTATTTTGAGTTTAAGATATAAATGTCCTTTTATAATAAAGGTACCTATTTATTAGGATTAACATTCTAACGGTTGTTGAAACAGCCTTTGTCCCTTGGTGCGGAGATAAAGACCTCGTTTCATATTCTAAGGGTCAGTAATGAGGTTCCCGGCATGAGCGATAAAATTTATTTAAATTATATAGGCCACTAATTAATTTGAATAAATATTAGAAGGAGTATGAAGAGCCTCAGATGCCGAAAAAGACTCAAAAATATACTAGCTAATCATGAAATCATCAGTAATCGATAATTATACATGAAACAACCAGAAAGTGATAACTATAAACCAAAATACCGGTAACATATATATACGGTTACTTGTTGTTTTATATATATATATATATATATATATATATAAAACAACAAGTAACCGCTTCCTATTCTACCTAAACTAACTTTACATGAAAAAACCGTTTTATTTATATACGCATAATAGATGGGCAAGCAGGAGTGTAACACTTAACCTTCTAAAGGAAGAGGCCAAGGCCAACCCTTCTCATAAGTACTCTAGATGTAGTGATATTGTCAATTTTGCCAAGGATCTGTATCCCAGGGAGTCCGGTGAAAATTTATATAAATCAAATGGATATCACTAGTTGTAAATAAATATGATTTGATAAATAAATATATTCTAAGTGATTATAGTAGTAAACCGCCTTAGATTCGAAAATACTTTTAAAAAACCTAAATCACAAAAAAGTCGGAGCCCAATCATTTGCCGTCTTTTCGGCATATAGATAATAAATAATTTTATATTATTTATGATACAATTATCCAGGGATATTGATTTATTATTTGATTTAAATCAATTTTCATAGAACTGCCTGGGACTGAACCCACATCCCTTATTTTTGAAGTTATCAATTTTAACAATGACAATAATCTCGGCCAAGGATGGGGGCCATTTTGCCGTTATCTTTTCCGAATTAGTTTCTAATGCAATTAGTAATTGTTCGCGTATGAAATCGCGTTTTGGGATTCGATTCTGGCTAGTCTTAGAATCGTTGAATTATAGTATATATCTATCTTCACTGTAAATAGGACTTGCTAATTAATTTTTTTTTTTATATATGCATATTAAAAATATTTTTTATAATTATTCATTTCAGCGTTTTTAAAAATTTCAAAAATTCCTTAAAATAATCAAAAAGTATTCTATGGTAATATTATTTTTTGTTTTAATAAATTACCCGGAGAGGGATAGATCTGATTTTATCTAATATAATGGAATTTCTTAAGAAAAAAAAAAAAAATAGGTGTTAAAAAGGTCACAAGAATTATTACCTTTTGAGAGGGGAAAAATGTCCTTTTTTCATCGCCCTTGTGTCTTTCAAAAGATCTCTCTTTTTTTCCCCTTTAAAAAAAAATAAAATGAAATGAAAAAGGACAAACAGACACAGAGACACACAGGACAGACATATAATCTAACCCGACCTGATCTTTTAAGAAGGGACAAAAGTCAGCAGCAGAACTGATGCGAAAAACCGACTCTTTTTTTTAGTATAAAGTGCGTTTGTATGTGTGTGTATGTATGTATATAAGTGTGTGTGGAACTAATCGCTTGGGAATGCCTAAAAGAGGGAGTGGGATCATCTGAACAACTGACCAAGATTCTCCATCCTCTTCCTCTCTTGGTTGTTGGTTACATCGGATGTCTAACGTGCTCTTCATTCACAGTTTATTATCGTCTCGCTTGCTTCTTTTTTTTCTGGATTTCGATGGAGTTGGAGGAGATGTTTTTTGTTTCATGTCAATCATTTCTTATCCTCTTCATCTTCGACTTCTCCAGTTTCAAAAAAAATCTTTATTATTTATAATTTTTTTATTTAATTAAATATTTTTAAAGATTACCATTATTGTAGTTTTTTCTTTTCGGCATCTGAGGCCATATAGACATAAAGACGATACATAATATATATTTTACGATGATCCATGAGTATTTATTTAAATCAATTGGTATTAAATAAATAAATTTTCTTTGAATTGCCTGGGATCCGAACCCACAACCCTTGGCTTCTTGGCTTTTATGGTTATCAGTACTGACCATATCACTATCTTTAATCTCTCGGCCACGAGGGGGATTATAGAGGTTAAATATCATAAGTAAATATTAGAGAGATTTAATAAACAAAGAGTAAATTCAATTTGATGGATGAAAGAAAGCTAGGGGATGCTGCACAGATTTATCATGTTTATTAAATTTCTCAAAAACCTTAAATGAGCCTTAAAAAAACATGTTAGTTAACTTATTTATTTCTATATAGTGAAATATATTATATATAAATAGCTGTGAAGCTTGCCTACCTTTTTTTAATTTTCTCCATCACAAAATTTTAACGTTTTCTTTAAAGAATGTTGGGAACGAGGGCGTAAAATGTTCAAAATGGAAGAAGAGTAAAAGCGTAAAAAAAAGTGTCAAGATCCAATGAAGAAATTTTAAAAAAAGAACAAATAAAATTTGGTAAAGAGTGCAAGAGGGGTCAAGGAGATTCAAGAGAGGAAACATGTCTAAAAAAAATGTAAAATTTAAAATCACAGTTCCGAGTTGAAAAAAAAATTTGGATAAGCAAAATAAATGTTAAAAATCTTTTGCTATTTTTTCCTACCCTTTAGGAGGTGGTGGTTACAAATTCAGTATTAAAAAAAAAAGAGGCGCACATGAGAAAAGGTGATTTAGGTAGCTTTTAAGTAGGGATAAAGGAAGAAGATATACGAAAGTACCTCGGATAAACAAGTTTCTATAAAAGAGATCACATCCCTAACATACACCCATACACAATCGAAAATTGCCTCCGGAAGAGTATAAAATATGGGCCTCGTGGCGGGAGGTCCAGGCAGCCAACCATGAATGCTATACAGGGTGTTTCGTCATCAATACACATCTCAGCACCCTCTTCTCTAAGTAGCGAGTAAATTCCTCCCCGTGACATCTCTCTCCGCTTTGTCAGGGTTGTTTGTAACCATTACAAACGTCTCCTTTCTTTCCAATGAACAAAGACCAAGTCATTATTCATATGTGGTGAAGGGGAAAAAAAGCAAAAAAGAGAGAAAGAGGAAGAGAAGGGAAGAGATTTTATTTGCGATATACAAACAAATTGTTTACCCAGATCAAAGAATAATGTGTAAGTTAAGAAAGATGATAGAGATTTATTTGTAAATGACAGAGCAATTTTAATAGTGTATTTGAGGCTGTGAGGACGCAACCTACTTCCTATTTCTGAATTAATTACTTTCTTCTATTCTAAAATCTATTATTAAAATGGCACCAGATTTTCTTACCAGGGCATCAAGTTTTAGAAACAATATATACAGTCTCCTAATTAGAAAATAATATTTTATTCAATGAATGTATTGTACCTCTATGGGAAGAAACCAAGCAGATAGAGATAGCACTCAAAGGGTTATCCCTATCCTTTACGAGTCATAGTGCGCAATCGCACTCATCATGTAATTTAAATTCAATTGTAATTCAAATGTAGAACCAATCCAACCTTAACAAGCACTTTTTAAAGTCCCCACTCTTACTCCTGTTCTTCCTGGTTTCATGTGACCAGTGGTCATTATAGTACCGTTGGCCTTATGCTTCCAAATCCAAAAAAACAAGAAGTTTGTATATCAACAAATGACAGCCATTTAGTGATCTGAAAATTCTTTAAACATGAAGGTACTTAAGACAAGAACAGCAATAATTCTTGAGTGTTCTTCTTCATTCTAGTTTACGAAGAATTCAGTGAATTAATCAAAGATTAATCAAAATTGTTTGGATAAATTGATTGAAAAACTGGCTATGGAACTAATAGAGAAAGCAATAAATTCAAATTCGATGGTAATGCCAATGTTATTATAATCTTTAAAAAATTTCAATTAATATCAGGTATTTAAAAAAGTTTTAAAATAAAATAAATAAGACAAGTTTTTAACCATTGATCTTCATAGGTATGTTACTAAATTCCAATGACCCTTGGTCAAGAGCAGTCCACATGAATATTTTGAAGGGGGAATAAAATTTTCCTAATATTTCAAAAGTGAATTCTTACCTTTGGTAATTTAGAAATTACACCTGTGGCAAAAAATCTAAATATCTAGATCCTTTAACTTTGATTTTTTTACTTTAAACCTATGTTATACATTACATTGAATTTAGTGTGATATTTTATAATCTTTTATTTGTTATTAAATTAAATTGGATCCCATTTCATTTTTTTTTGCGCGTAATCATTTTAAGGGGTGTCTTATTATTCAGCTGAGTTATCTATTTAAAAAAGTTTCAAATGCATATCATTTGATTTGATTTTCTCATAACATCGAGTAATATCTTAAAAGTCAATAACATAGGCTATAATTTAAAAAAATGCATACTATCTTAAGCTACTCAAGTTGTTGAATTATTGCAATAGTCAACACTAGTGATTGTTTACATATTAGCCTTTCAACAGTCCAGCGGGTCTAACAGCGATCTGGAAACTAGTCTTTTGACATTTAGGATCAGGCAGGCCTCGGTCTACTTCAGTTCGAGATCATCACTCCGAGCTACACCTTGAGTAGTTGTTAGTAAACGAAAATTTAGGCAAATACTTCGAGGAGCCAAACTCCTCAATCCAAGACAAGTCAGTGGACTGCAGTTCATCCATGAGCTTGTTTTCAGTTCGTACGGGAACACATAAATTGGACGTTGTAGCAATGGGGTGCATTACTTTTCTTGGATGAGACAAGTATACGCCAACACATGATCACATGACAAGATCTGGAAAAGGATACCCATAGTATTGATTAGAAGATCGTAGAAGTTTTGGAAATGGTTCTACAATGGTTTGGAGTGGTATTTTAACTAACTGTAGAAGAGAACTTGTCTTTATTGGCAAAGTCGTGCTCGTGAAAGAAGAGAGTTGACTGCACATGTATACATAATGGATATCCTGGAAAATTATGTGGTGCCCTATGCTGGATTTGCGAGTGAAAATTTTATTTATGGTGATAAAGCTAGGCCATATTCAGCTGCCATCGTCCTTGAGTATCTAGAGGAGGTCGGTATTCATGTTTCAAACAGGCCAACAAGAAGTCCTGATATGTACCAATTGAGCATCTTTGGGATGAGTTCTGCAATTCCTGAACAATATAAAAAAAACTGAATAGATGAAACAATCGCAAGAAGTAATTAATATGAACTAAAGGAGGCAATAAGGACTATTGTGAAACATTCATTTATTATTTTTCACTTCAAATAAAAAATTTTTTTTTATTTTTAAGTGAATTTTTCCTTTTCATTGTTCTAAAATGCAGAATAAAAAGCTATCCAAATAAATTTGACCTTTTCTTGAAGGTTATTAAATTATCTTTCAAAAAATATTTAATTGTTTGAAATTTAGTTGATATCCAGTAAAAGAACTCTGTTAAATTATAACAAACATACTTGAAGCTTGAGCTAATAATTAAATAAAAAAATAATTTTCTCAAATCTCGGGGGGGGGATCTTATCACCTTTACTCCTTTTTGTATCGGCCATGGGATATTATAGCAACTTAAGACTTTTTTAAAATAGTAAAAAATTTAAAACTATTTCATAATTTATTTTTCATTTTTTTAATTTTCATACACCTGAAGGGCTGCAGAGAAAAATGAATTCTGTTTTAATTAAATTTTGATTATTTATATTGATGAAATATTTTTATGTTCTAAAAGAGCATAAAAATCTTTTGTCTCAATTTTTAAGATACCATAAAATAGCCGAAATAGCTATTAAAAGTCAAGAAGATACGAGAATTTCATCGGTAGCCATTAAATTTGTAGTAGATCTAAGAAATATTCTTTATGGGCTAATCTATTTTGTAATTCAGATCGCGTAAAAATTGGTAAAGGTATGGCGTTTTTGGGTTTTTCCCAAAGTGTATAGCAACGGGTCAAATATAAATTTTATCTAATTAAAAAATCCGGTTGTGAACACGGGTCGACGGTGCGCTAACGTTTCTTTCACAGAGTACTCTGAATATCAAATATAAAGTGAGAAATATAAAATTATAATTTGCGTGTTTTGTTAAAATACCGCTTCGAAAAATTTAATTAATTCCTATATGGAGATTTATATTCTATGCTTCTTGAATATAAATTGAAATTTATTAATAATAAATTTTTTTTCTTGATGTAGCTTGTTTAGAATATATTCTTTTTTAATTAATTTAAGCAGTGAATGTTATTGTTCTTTGCATCCGTGTAATTGCAACATCATCATCTTCATCACAAAGCTTCAACTATCCAATGAGAGTTTTATATTCCATTTAAGAGTATAAAAATATAATGAATGGTCTTTTGATGAGTCAATTTATTAATAAATAATTAAAGATGGCATAGGAATACCGTGGGAATATGGCAGAAAGACTACAAAGATAAATTTACTGACCAGAAAAGAAGTGTAGCGACATAAAATTCAATTTATAAGGAGACAAAATTTTAATGTTTTATTCTAAGTCCTGAATAGGTTAGAAATGATTTCCTATTTTTTATTTGTAAATATTTTAAATGTAGTTAATTAATATAAAAAATCCTGGAGTTATGAAGCAAAAATAATAATAATCTATACCTATTTAGGTGTATCCAAAGACCTTTGGACCTTTTTCTAATGGCATGAGAGAATGATTATAAGCCCATAATCAATAATCAAAGGCAACATAAAAATTTGGCTGAAAGTGACATTTGAAGTTTCTTTTCGTCATCGAAGCTGGAAGAATTGGTAGTGAGTTATCCTAGGAGCAGACTCAAGGCTCTGAATTCCTAATCCACGAGACAAGAGTTCGCTTCTTAACCATTTTATTTAAAATAATTGGTTAATATCTTTGAAATGTATTAACCCTTATTCCACTTCCCACAAAATTTTTTAGGACCCACCTTTATTTTAGTGGGTTTTCAAGTTTTTTTTTCAATTTTCTCAAAATTGACTCTAACGAAAAAATTTATGGTACTAGTATTTACCTCTTGACTGCTGATAAGTTATAGGAAAGAAATATAAATATGTCGAGAGGACATGGCATTACTTAAATATGTAAGGGAAACTTTTGTTAAGTGCGTTTATCACACCAGATTTTTTATGTAATGTGGATGAACTTAAAATAATTTACTAAATTTTCAGCTATAGGGGTCACATAATCTTCACTAGAGCACATATTCACAAAATAATTATTTGCTTTAAAATTTTAAAAAATAGCTCGAATGAGGCAGAGGAACAAACGCCATTTGGAACATTGGTTGAGAAACCGGCCGGGAGGTAGAACTAGGACGATATGTAGTCAAGAAAGTTTTCAAGGAAATGCGAGAATAAGATATTATTAACATAAAAAATGGATTAGGGTTGAGAGAGGTTATTTTGAAGGTGATGAGCTCACCAGCTCCTTTAACACCAATATATAATAATATAATGATAATAACATTTCAAAATTAAAATTTTGGAAATATAAATTTTTTATGGGTAAGAAAAATATTGCGCAACAGGTGTTAGTTTTAACCAGACAGGGTGGAATCCAAAGGGAGTCTCTTAAGTGGTTGAGTCCTTTGAGACAGTATGTGATTATTCTATGTATTCAATCACAAAAAGAGCCTCTTCTATTTCTAAATACAACTAAAAATCAAGAAAAATGTAAAATGTTTTTCTAATAAAATAAACAGTTGCAAATTAAATCCTTTGAGATGATTCACTAACTGTTATATAAAATTCGTTCAGCCCATTTAAAGATAAAAATCGAGGCGGAATAGAAACAGCCAGCCCAACTGGCCAATTCACACATGTTCATTAATTCAAATGTGCGAAGAGGGCTTTGAAGAGGAAATAAAATGAAGAGAAAGAGAGAGGGAGTGATGGAATTTAAATTACAAATTAAAAATGAAATAAAAAGGTGTGATTTGATGAATGCTAAAAGTGAAGATAAGGTTATCATTTACTATCTGTTAATATCGATAGAATAATACTTTAAGAAAAATGTTATAGTAATATCATTAAAAATAAATACTATTTACGTGTTAGCTATAAGTTTTTTAAGGAGATAATAAATAGTATTCTAAGAAAACAATTTTAAGTCTAGGTCAGTGTTTATCAACTAAAAATTTCAATATACCCAAAGATGAATGAATCTTGGTTATCTTATGATTCGGAATAATATAATTTAGTATATATATATATAAGAGCTAAATTTTTTTTACGATATTCAATAATTACAATAGGTAATATAACACTGAGAATTTTTCTGATGTGAGGGAGGAGGGGGAGCCTAGCTTAAAATCTTAGAGAGGATCCAAGTCAAAATTTTGTATGAAATAGTCGGTAAATAATGAAACATTTCGGAGTCCCTTGGCTATGTTTCTACTCTTGATATTGAGTGAGAATCAATCTTCATTTTTTTTATAAGTTGCAGTTAAGTATGAAATTCCTTGAAAAATGTTAGTTGATAATTCTTCAGATTTAATATAATAAAATAATAAATTTTATATAATATCAGTGGCAGTGAGCAAGAAAATTATCTTCAATTTGAATTAACAATAGTTCTTTATTTGAAATAATTGTTCTAAAACTAATCAATATCTTGGACAATAAATTTTCAAGGTTAAAATACGAATTGAGGACAAGCTCTTGTTCAAGAAATAGCCTCGTGTAAAACGGCCTTTAGAATAATCAAATATACCAAATATAAAAAACAAAACTGAAAAGCTATTATAATAAAATCATAGAATCATATGGAACAATAGTTGCAATGAAGGGGCTCTTATGAGAAAATCTAATAAATTTCTAAATGTATTAATTATGAGAATTATTATGTATAATAGAAAGCTGACTCTGAAAACTCCTTAAATATAAAAAAGATCCAAGTGGAAGCTATTTTGTTCAAAAATTAATAAAAATACCACTAATAATCATTTTAAACGCTTGAAACATTTGAATGTTACCTATCTTCCTGACACAAATCATATATTGGAACCATTTGAGGGTTTGATTTCCCTACCTTATATTGATCCAAATATATCCTCAAGACAATCTACCTTATCTTTTATCAGTATAAAGAATTATTCACTGTCTTAAATCAAAATAAAATTGTTTCGCTGTAAAAAACACATTTAATGGTCGAGGAAATGCTTGCTAAAGAAATGATATAATGCGCAGGTTACCGGGAAAGTGCGTTCGCATATGCAATTTCGTCGGCGGGCGTAGCGCACAGCGTGGCTCGTGCATGTAGCCAAGGGCGGCTGCTCGAGTGCGGATGCGGCCCAGGACTGTCGCGAGCGGCCCGCAGGCGGGCAGCTGCGTCACATCAGTCATTGCAACACAGATGGAAATGGGGCGGATGTTCGCACAACTTAGAATTCGGTGTACACTTCTCCAAACTGTTCGTGGACAGTCGTGAGAAGGCGGGTGATATTCAGTCCAGGATCAACCTGCACAACAACCAGGCCGGCCGCTTAGTAAGCATACAAACAATTTATTTCTTAAATTATAGAAATATATAAAATAAGTTTATATATACATAATAATTACATGAAAAATAGGAAGGTAAGGGAAAAAATCTATTGTTTATATCTAGAATATTTAGAGTGATAATTGAAAGAAAGAAGTTTGTTTTTGTGATAGTTATCAAGCCAAACACCATTTGTGCATGCTGGCTGGGCCTTCAGCTGGGCCTTACTTTTTCTACTCTATTCTCTCTAGAGAAAGAAATGCAATTTTTGACTAAGAATGGCATTTTCCTCATTTTTTTCAATGCCAGTTTTTTCCTCTTAATCAGATTTCAGACCGGGAGACAGGCTTATTCATTTTCTAAGTCAAATCCATATCATAGGAAGGATCAGACAATTAAAGAAGACATTCCAAAATATTCCACAATCTTGGATACAAAATTGACAACAAAAGCTTTAAATAATGAAACTTTTTCTCGCACTTTGACACAAATCATATCCCAAAATTTTATTAATAAATAACCTCATGAAAAGATTTCATGTATTATATAAGAATCTAAAATAAGGTTAAAAAGATCCTCATCAAAAAGTATAAAAGATATTTATTATCTTAAAAATATCCTTAATATGATTATAACAATCTGGAGAACTAATTAATTAATGGGATTTTTTGTCTATATTTTAATTTATTTTTGCACATCAAACAATTAATCTTCAATTAAATAATCAAATAATAACGAAATCATATTTATATTGTATATATTGTTTATATTTACTCGTTACTGTCCTTCATATCTAAAATGTATTCAAAAATAGCCAAGTAAAAAAGAAGCTTTCAATATATTTCTGAGATTTTTTTTCGAGAGACATCATTCATTCATCTGTGGAGAAAAGAGAATGTGGTGAATAGAATTATTAACATTTGCATCAGTCTCGATTACATGGAATTTCTATTCTTTAATTTCTCTTGGGACTTCTGGCTTCAATGAGAGAGTTGTCTTGATGCACTTGTTATATTTGTATATTTTTGCTTTTACTACATTATAAAAATATATAGATTGATAGAGAGGTCTTGATCCCTTTCATTGGCCAGACAAGTCTCAAGGATTCCCTCCTAAGGATAGAAACAACTTTGGTTGATTAAATGTACCCTAAAACAATGATTAAAACGTATTCGGGGCCATCTACGACAATACAAGAAAACAACATTGCTCTGAGGCGCTCTCGATCCATTATGAAAACTAATTGAACTTCCTTCATGCCATCAAACCGTAAAAATAGGCGACCAAACCGGAAAAAATCCGTATGTACAAATAAAATGGGCTTAAAGCGATGGTCATAGAGTAACTATTTTCAAAGGTCAATTTTTCATTTTCAAATATCAACTTGGAAGGTCTTAAATATTCCAATAAAATTGAAAATAAATAACCTTTTCAAATAAAAACCCCTCAAAAATTATTAAAAATTATCCCAGGGATTGCATATACATCTTCTGCATGATTAAATTAAATGTTTTCCAGTGTAAAAACTATATATAAATAGCAAAATTCATATTTTGTAGTTTCCTATGTTGATTGAAGATGAAAGATGAATCCGGAAATTTTTGTTAAAACATATAAAGATGATGAGACAAAATTCCTCCAAGTTAATTTTCCATCTGAAAATTGATATTTTTGCTCTATTATAAAAATATAAGAAATACCTGGACTATGGGTTTGAAATAGTTACTTTTTTCCATAGACATTCCAAAATTTATATACAGTATATATTTATATATTTTGATCATATGTTCATCAATCTAAGAAAAACATCGATTAAAAACAAAGTGTATATTAAATTTGGTTAATAAAATAGAAAATCAAATCAAGTCTGATTATTTTTATAATACTAGTGTCAGAAATAATGAATGATTTATAGTAATAAATAATGTGATAGCCTGAAGAAAAAAGGGAATCAAAGTGTCAAAATAAATATAGTATATATTTTTGTTTTTCGATATTTATTCCTTAACAGGTTAATACAGGTCTCTTTAAAACACATAAACTATAGATTGATATTTAATTATGGAATCCTTTTAATTTTTAAGTCCTATTTCAGTCAAGTGTAAAGGCACCGAGTATTGTAAATATTAGTAAACATTATTATTCTTCAATAGAAAAATATAATTTTTAACAAATTAAATTTCATTTTATTGATAATAAGTCTATCACCTCTGCTAAGACAAAAATTTTCTTTGATTTTAGAAATGGATGAATTTTTGGACAATTGATTGTGACAGAGGTCAAGAGAAATTAGTAATAGAATAATAGTGGAAAATAAAAATATAAAACAACACTGTGACTGTTCAAGTCTTTAGTATAATCAGAAACAAACGATAAGTAATGACAAATCCTAGATACATCAATCATGAGCATTTAATAATATTTGTAGAATATTTCAAATTGAAATAGGTATATATGTATCATCACGAAGATGAATAAGCTATATTAAATTAATATCTATAGCAAATTTTTGAATTTACTAAATTCCAAATAATAAAAGATAACCTTCAAATTAAATCAAGATTTTTCATTTTTATAATCAAATCATAATAAAATATATTTACCCCGTTTTTATTTAAATATATAATTTTCATAATTCTTGATTGATTATATTTATTAATTCCAATAATAAGAATGATATATGTATTTAATAAAAATATATTTTATTTTTATCATTAATAAAAATTACTTAATGTCAAAGAACAAACTTAGTTGACCAATTTCTCTCCAGGTGGCGTTTAAGTAAAAAACTTTATCTTTTTTTAATTTCTTGTAAACGTACTATAGGAAAAAGATTGTAATTTTTCTTAATTATTTATATAAAAATTATTATTAATTTAAAAAATTTAATAAATTTTCAAAATTAAATTTGAGTTTTTATAATTAATTAAACATATTTTAATGGAGCTAATTGATTTTTTTATTTTTTATGTTTGTTTCTTTTCTATTTGTAAAAAAATATTATTTTTTTTGTTTCTATATTCATTACTTTTTATTTTGACTTTGATTAACTTCACATTGATTAAGAAGCGGGCATTTTATATTTTTCTTTTCAACATTTTAGGTTATATGGACTATTAGCCCAATATTATTTAATTTTGAGAAATGTCCAGTCATATTTATTTATACCAATTGATATCTAAATAATTGAATCCCACTGATTGGGATCTAACCTTTCGGACACAAAGTAAAAAAATTAATGTTGACTGAGATCCCCTAGTTTCTAATTTTTAATTTTGGAAAAAATTTTACACCATCAAAAAAATTTTTTTCATCCTATTTTTGCGATTAACTAATCATAATTTGATGCCTTTTTTTATCATTCACTCAGACATTACAAATTCAAGGAGATTATTTACAAAGAGGAAGTTCTCGTATTCCTCATTAGTTTGATTCACCCACTAGAGAATAAAAAAACATGGGAATATCTCGAATATCTTTGCATGTATAATTAAATAAATGGATGCGAAATCCTTTCTCCCTTTTGCCAAAGATCAAAGCCATGGCGAATACAAAGGGTATAGAAGGGTGGATCTGTCTCTCTCCACTGGTCATTGCGGGCCACATCAAAGTTCCCTTCTCCTCCTAATCTGAGCCCTTAAGGGCTCTTAACAATCTCTTCAACTGTGGCAGGAATATTGAGAGTGACGTCATGTTTTTTTTATTTAAAAAACTAGCCAATTTTTATGTATGATATTTATTATTTATATAAATGATTTTTTCGATTTTTCTATTTGCTACTCGGTTTTTATGATAAAGAAGGAATTTGATGGTCACCCATCCAGCGATTGCAAATGATATAAGCCCCGCCTCTTCTCGGCATCCACAGGTGCTGGGACCACACAGGTAGACTCATTAGGTGCTCTCGTGCCTCCTTCTCCCTACGCCAGGCTAATTAGCCCCCCCACCTGCACATCAATTACCCACCGCCCCGGTAATTAGACAACTTGTTCTCCCGGACCAGAAACTGCCTGCCAATTCGTCTCGCATCCATCTTCCCTTAGGGGGGAAGGGTCCAAAAAAGTAATCAAACCCTTCATATTATTCATATTTAGGTCAAACATATCAGGGATTTAGGTCGAAATCGACAAGATTTGATCTATATATATATATATATATGTGTGTGTGTGAAATTAAACGATATTATAAAGAATAATAAAATTTTTAATAGCAATTATAAGTATATTTTGAAGTAACTCAGAGTCTGGTGAATACGTGGATAACAATCACGAGTTATTTATTATACCCATTAAGCCAGAGCCATAGAGTTTGTAAATCGTATTATAAATATAATGTATATATAGGATAGGTTAGGGTAGGTTTAGGTGGTTACCGCCCTTCATTGGGAGACTCACTTAGGCCAGTAATGGCCCATGTGTTACCACTTGGGCTCCTGGGGGTGAGATTATCTCTCACTTGCCTACCCCAGGAGGAGACTTCTGGCAGAGTTGGAAATAATTTTTTGCGGCAACCCGGACTCGAACCCGAGCTATTTTCTCAGGATTCGTAATCAGCAGCTTATCCTTCTTAGTCACTGACTCCTCATTAATGTATATGTAAATACATTAAATATATCAAAATTAATAAAAAAGAAAAAGTGATATAAAAATAGAATATATACAATGACATAATACAATAATAAGTCTATGAGTACATAATAACAATACTGCTGAGATGCATATATCTAATTTTTCGAAGAAGTTTGCTGCGTCTTGATGATTTCACGAGTTACCCATGTA
>JAAAKE020115905.1:0-36049 GCA_010014785.2 Anisolabis maritima | reverse complement strand
ATATATATATTGTAAGTAGATGGCAAGAAATTATTCCCGACGGCTTGTGTAAGTCTATTCCCGCTCGTTACAAACAAAGCAAATTATTTTATTAAAAAATGTTTGTAATTATTTAAAGGTCCTGAAGATGGGTGAGGTTTGCCCCAGAAACGTCGATATAGTCATTAAAAAATTTTGGTCAACAATATGTCCCTTTGATAATTGTGTCTCAGAATTATTGTTATAAAAATAAAAAACATTTTTGCATTAATCGTAGTTTATTTTTGTAATTAATATTAATATAGACAATTATATAACGTTTCGGGATTTCTGCAGCCATCATCAGGTGGATGCATTCACTTTGACAAATAAAAGCTTTGAATTATTGTATATTAATATTATTTTTTGTATTATTAATTTCTAAAATAAACCAGGATTAATGCAAAAAAATTTATAATAAGTTATTTTATTTATTCACCGTTAATTCTCGTTAAAATTTTTAGATTCATTAAGAATTTACTCTAGATGTATCAGACCAATAGACAGACAGACAGCATTCTAAACAAGTGGAGATTACAAATAATTCAATCTTATATCGAAAAGTGAAAATTGCGATAATTACATTATCTTCCTTTAAAAATCATATAATTTATAATTCTAAATTACACTTGAAAAGATGAATTAATTAATTTCTAATGAAATTGGTACACTGAGTTGTGAATTTAAATAAGGCGGGAGCGGGTAG
The DNA here is from genome assembly GCA_010014785.2 of Anisolabis maritima. NCBI lineage: Eukaryota > Metazoa > Arthropoda > Insecta > Dermaptera > Anisolabididae > Anisolabis > Anisolabis maritima. The sequence goes on along the minus strand of JAAAKE020115905.1, from coordinate 35,325 downwards.
ATCGAAGTGATAGCTGACCTCGTCGCAGGCGGCGCATCGGGGCTTAAGTAGTTCGGCGTAATGTCTCTCACAATAGATGGCATCTTCGTGCAGACAGTAAGTTAAATCGACGAGTAATTCTTTGCATTGATGACATTGAAAACAGCCGGGATGCCAGAGTGAATCCGACGACACCTTCGGGGCGCAAACTCCCAGGGCACCTTGATGCACCTGCTTGTCGCATTCAGGACACATCTGCAAAAAAAATACAACATTTATTAGTTCTATATTTTTGGTTTTTAAATAAAGTAAAGAGATTTATAAATAGAAACAATCACGCTTGCTTCATATGCGACCCTCTCTCAAGTTGCGCTCGATTTAAATGTCGCTTACATCAAAAGTTCTCCAATTTCAAAAAAAGGCAGTTGGCAAATGATATTTAAAATTTAATTTCGAATAACTTTTATATAAGGATATTTTCTGAAATATTATAAATGAAAATATTATTGTTATATATATGAAAAACTATAAAAGTGCAAGAGTAAACTACTCTTCATGGACGTTACATACAAAAAACCAAATATACCTCATATCTATCTTTAATTTTCTAATTTTATACAAAATTTAAAAATTTTGAAAAAATTCAAGAAAAAGTGAAAAATAACATCACGACTTCCAATTGATCGATTTTACCTAAAATCTTGCTGATAAAATTCCATCGTTCTAGCATTTGTAGTTTAACAGCATACATACACACACACAGATTTTTTTCGGACTCAAAACGTGTATTCCTGTTTTAATATTGGGCCCAATGAATTACTTTAATTACTTTTGGTAAGAGAAATAATATAGTTTAAAATAAAAACCAGGAATGAAGTGCCATTTAACCTTAGACTAAACAATTTTTTGTCATATTCTCACCATTTCAACTCTAAAGAGGCACTTAGGATCATTTTCATAGGATAAATGAGTCAACACAAATATCCTTTAATTAAAGATAAAAACCAGAAAAAGAGATCAAATCGTAGGATTTATTACAAAACGACATGAAATCTTCTCTATCATCTCATCCATCATATAAAATAAACATGAGTTTTTTTTATAGACTTCGAAGTGAAACAATATAATTATTTCTAAAATTAAGATATACCGACAAATTTCTTGAAACCAAAAGAAGATTAAAACCCTCGCTTATTTTCTATAAATTACCGTCAGAACTTATTATTACAATTTATGATAGTAATATAAAATATAAAAGGTTCACAGCCCCTTGACAAATTATAAATTCCAATTTTTTTTTTAATTAACAATTTGACTTGTGCCTTGAGTTTCATGTGCACCATCTTTGGGGTGGAAATCTTCCTTGGGGTATGTTCAGTGTGGACTCCCCCCTCCTATGCATTAGGAAAAAAAAAGGTTTCAATAAAATTCCTAAGTACAAGAATTTTCAACGAAAACTGCACATCACATAACTTAGAAATATTTTGTCCTATATTTTCTATGGGATTCTTAAAATCTCAAATTGAAGCTAGAAGATGATTAATACATCTTAAAACTTTTTTAATTTATTTTACACTCAGGCATTTCAATCAAAATCGTTTAAATGATTTATGGGAAAATCACAAAAATCTTAAAAACGCACAAGAGTAAACTCCAAATAATTTTGGGGCTGATAAGTGTTAAAATACTTCAAAGATTATTTTAAAAATAATTGATTTATGAATTTTATTTTTGAGAAAATTGAAAATAACTAAAAACACTGACTTGCAGAGTCAGAGAGACAGACAGACCATTTTGCGAGACCCATTTTTTTAGACTCAGGGAACCTGATATCTCGACATCGATCGCACTACTCTCGCTATACTATATATTACATATTGAAATAGGAGAAAGTAAAAATTAACTCTAAAAATAATAAATATTCCGCCTGGATCAAAAATTGTTAAAAATCACACAATGTAATATAATAGAAGTACCTGGGAGGGCATTAATTATTTTGTTTTTGGGCAGACAATTCAATGTTCCAGAGTCTATGACGAACAGTTGTTAATTTCTAGGCATATTTAACATACAATTAATCTAAAAATTGATTGAGTTTATCTACTTTCCAGAAAACAAATACAGATTTTTGCATCCCATGATAATATTCCTCAACGATAAATGTCTTAAAATTATTTCTTAATTCATTGTTATATTTTTCTCGCCGAATGATACACTAAATTCTGTTTTTATACTCAAGATTGATTCGTGAAAACAAATTCGGACAAAAAAGTGAGAAATGATTAACGCAAGAATCATACAAAATCAAAAACTTAATAATATCTTATTAGGCTTAAGTATAATCAGGTTCGCGCCATACATAAGGGTAAAATCGTGTGGGGCATGACGGGCTTGAAAAGTCGGGGGTGCCCAAAGAATTAAAAATTCAAAACAAAAGTCACAACGAAATTAAGAATGATAAAAAAAAAAGCAAAAAAGAATTGCAAACTTGATATATATTGTTTATTTATAATTTTTAAAAAATCTTTATACCCCCAACCCAACTGCTAAACTTCAGTTGAGTGGCCTCGAAAGATAAGACTGATAAACACCCACGATATTTGTTTATTTTCAATTGTAGTTATGTGAAAATTGTCAAAAAAAAAAAATTTTTTATAATATTTTTGAGAAATTTGAATATCCTGTTAGATATTTTTTTTTTAAATTTGCGTTGATCGTGTTTAAATTGAAAGGACGTGTAAGAGAATTTTTTTATTTTTTCATTCGTGTACAAACAGAATTTAATGTATTCCAACTATTTCCCCTTCTCTTCATTAATTCGTTAGAGCAGAGAAAGATATTCTTCCTCACCGTGTCAAGACGGGAATTTCTCGTGACATGGCCGACATCAAGAGCAATTTCATTGCGAGCAGCTACAAAATCTTCATAACTTTGCGCTTGTCCTTTTTCCACGTGGGCACAATAGGCTAAGGCTAGGTCTTGTTTCGGTAATTGGGTTGCCACTTGACGGTCACGAAACCGTTCTCCAGGCGTTCCTAAATGCGGCACTTTATTTGCAGGCAGTTGAGAGAAATATTCTTCTATCTGGAAAATAAAAAACAAACAAGTAAAATTACAATCATGTTTTATTAGCAAATCTATTATCTATAACTTATAACTCTTTGTTTGCCACCTCCTCTTAAACAAATACTCTTTCAAGAAAAAATTTTATATATATTACTAGAGTGATTCAAATGAAAACCTTAATTATATTTATTATGAGGAAATATAGAAAATAATTATTATTCCACATAGTCACCATGACGTCCAATGCAATTGGATAAGAATTCTTTTGGATGTGACTGAAGCCCGTCGTTCTTCACCAATTCGGAAATGCTTGCGTCCTATTATTACAGCACTCGTACACTTGCACAGTGCCCTTGCATCCTGCGATGAATTTCAACAGGTTCAACTCCTTGATTACTCAAAAAACGTATCACAGATCGCTGCTCTCATGTTGACAATGGGTCGGCCATTGCTTGTTTCTTCTGTGTTGCAGCAACACTGCCATCTCTTGGTTATTCCATGAGAATAACTCCTGCCAACTTCCAAATCTATATTTGGAAATTTTATTCCATTTTTAAAGATTCCATTTGTATCACTCTAGTATTGTCAAGTTCTAGAAGGAATTTTAGAGGTGGAAGGGTTTATTTCAAAAATCCTGAAGGAAATCCCAAAAAAATTTTTTGAAAATTTAAAATAAAACAATTACATCTTCTAATTATTATTCTATAAAAATTTTATTTATATTTTTGTTTATGAATAGTATAAGGTCATAAAAAAGAAAATTTGAATTACGTCATTAATATGGCTTCAAACTCAGGAAAATAGAGAGAATAACGAAATAATTGGCTTCATTAAATCATTTCAATTGCAATAAAAGGTGAAATCGTCATAAAAAAATAAAGAAATAAAAAAATTAAAATTAAAATGAATGAATAAATGATATTTTTAATATTTGATTTGATAAAATTGGAAATTATTTTTAATAAAAAAAGAAAAAAAAACTAGAAATTTTAAATTATCCTCAATAAAACATTTCGCAGTCTGAAAAAGATATATTGACCGAATCCATATTTGAAATGCAACGTTTTCAAAAACACCCAATTAGCCAATATAATGAATTATATATATATAATAATAGGTCAAATAAAAACTTAATTTTAAGGAGGCGCATGCTTCTCTTACTCTCCTTGGGCTCTTGATTGCAAAAGTTCAAACTTTCGCTATCTTGAGGAAAAAATAAGAATAAGAATACAAGGAAGGATCGGAACGTAAAGCACAAACTGTTTACTGTTTGTGAGACATATAATGATTGATGTATATAACATTTTATGAGAGGAGGGTTTGGACTCTTCACCTGGGTAATGATAGCAATATCAAAGATTTAATTTAAACAATAGTTCGCTTTATATATAAAATTGAGAAAAATGTCTATATCTCCCATATCGTCATCCGATCATTTTCAATTTCTATAGAATTAATGAGTTTAAAAACTCTACCCCTAGAGGGCTTGCAAGTATATGCAGAAATCATAAATAAATATGAATAGATATACAATTATTTGTAGAAGATTAATTAATTTCATGATAAATAATCTGATCAGCGTTTCTCCAATTGTGAGATAAAGAGAGAGAGAGAGAGAGAAGAAAGTGAACAAACAGACGGAAAAATGCTTTTAATCTATTGACTTTAAGCTATCGAATAGCTGAAGAAGAAAATAGAGCCGAGAAGGAGGACCCAAGGAGATGTTAAAATGCGGCAAGGGCTCGGTCATTCCTCAAGAAAACTGCCGCGATGAAAAGCGCTAAAATTGTTGCATATTCTCTGCAAAATATAATTTTCAAATGGCATAAAGCGTTTGCTTTTTACGCATATGGAGAAGGGGACGTTTAAACATCGAGATCTCGTTAGCCTTTGACACAATCATTTAAAAAGAAACTTTTTAAAAAATAAAATTGAATAATAATAAAACTATTGTAGCCGCAGGTCTGGCCGGAGAGAAGAGCAACAGCCTCTAAGATCTATGTTGACAAGCTAGGCCAAGCCGCGCCGAACCTCGGATAGGTGACCAGGAGAAACAAGGTTTGTTGAACGCCCGCCGGAAGACATTTCTACCATTTTCCTTAACAAATAATTGTATATTTATAGTCATACCCCCACCCCCGAAACATTGTCACTATAGATAACCTTCAAAGCCAACGGGTGCGGGTTCGGATCCCAGTCCTATTAAAATTTATTTATATCATTTGGAAACTAATTGGTGTAAATAAATATGCCTGAATAATTCGCATTGTAACTAAAACATATAGTATATCGATTAAAGCCTATATGGCCGAAGAGACTAAAAAAATACAATCATAATGGCCTCAGGAGCATAAGACTTTAAATTAAAAAAAAAATAACTATTGTATAAAAATATTACTGTACAAATATTGTTTTAAACAAGTCCATTGGACTTACCCGAGCTGTCAACTTTGCTGACCATTTGCTATTTCTTAAGCAAGAAATTGTTCTAAATTTCAATTCAATTCAGTATATATGCAATATAATGCAAAAACTAAACAATAATTATATTAGTTGGGTTTCTTTTTTTTTAATCTTTTCAGTATCTAAGGCCTTATAGACTTAAAACGATTCACAATAGATATAATCCAGGCCTATTTATTTACACCAATTTTTTTTAATGTCTTTTTCGGCAATTAGACTCCGTCCATATTTATTTAAATTAATTGGAAGCCAATATAATTTAAATAAATTTAATAAATCGCTTAGAACAGGAAGCAAACCATGGATCTTTGGTACCTGAAGCCAGACCTCTAGGTCTACGCCAAAAGACGGCATTTATACCAATTGATTTAAATAAATTTTCATCGGATTGCCTGGGATCCGAGCCCCCATCCCTTGGCTTTGAAAGTTATCAATATTTACATTGTCAGTATCGTTAACCTCTCGGTCACGTGATTGGGGGGGGGGGGGTAGCTTTGCTTCTGAAGTATTTTTCTCTTTTATTTATTTATTTGTTTATGGATTTTTCTAGGTTAAATAATTAAAAGAAAGAAAGTCTCTTTGAATTGGATCCTGGGTATCAAGTAGGCTGGAGAAAAGTTTGAGGATTCTTCGGCCAAACGAAACAAAGCAAAAGCATTTAATATCTTGCTGGATTTTCACACATTGTGAATTGTTCATTACAATTTGAAAGACAAATTGCGAGAGCAATTCAAAATGGAAGACAATTTCATGCTCACTAAAATGATTCATGTAAAACGAACTTAATAAATAATAGTGGGATATATGAGAGTTCCTTAACTAAGCAAAAATATATTTATTTGCCTATAATTTAATTAATTAACCTAAAATAATATTTTCAACAAAGTTGCAGCAAATTTAGATACAAGTGTTAGATATCATTTTACTCGAGAGACGGTCAATTGTTTAAATGTATAAAAAAAAAGCCTTATATAGATAGTAAAGAAGAAATGCAAGTCTAAGTGCGCTTGAGTAATTTTAATCAAGAGAATTATATTCAAAGACCTAAAAGGAATAAGTCCAGAAAACTAATAGAGAATTTGAAATTTTATTAGAGCCGATTATTAATAGTAATAGTAATTATTCTTTCTTTAGACATATTCCATCCAAATTTTATAAAATTTTTTATATAAAAGAGATTTTGAGAGCGGAGTATAAATAAAAATCACAGAATAATTATAAAATAAATATTAAAAATCTTTCGCTTAGCAGAGAGGTAGAGCTTTCTGATCAAAGGGTCAGCGGTTCACTTCCCACCTTGAGCGAGAAATATATTTGAATTATTGTATATTTGCTACTAATCAACATGGTCGGAATCTAAATGGCTTCAAATATCGAAAAAAAATTAAAAAAACAAGTGTAAAGATTGGACAGTTGCTGCAGAGGAAAATGGATTGGTTGACATGCGTTTGGGGGAGCTATACTAACGGCATCAATGCTGAGTCCAGGAGGTGCCCAAGCGTAGTCATTAGCGGCAGGTGAAGCTGCACCTGCACTGGGCGTAAGTCCAAGACGGGCACTTGCATCTACCCAACAGCCATGGTGCAGGTCATGAGACTCCCGGGGGCATTTGCATGCGTTGCATGTCTTTCTGCAAGAACAAAATCACAATCATTAATAATAATTTCATCATCAATAATAATTCAAGGCTATAGAGGAATCGGAAGATAGATATCATGAAATTTATTATGGTTGCAGGGTTTGGCCAAGAGTTTTTGGGGCCCTTTGCTCTCCAAATAGAAAATGAAATGTACTAAAAATTTTATTTTAAGAATTAAATAACAATTCCAATATAAGGAAACAATAATAGCCCGTGGTTGGGAAGCTGGAATCATTTTAGTTTACATCTGATATGAAAATTCTGAAGAGGCTTCAGCAGCCATCTTAAAAAACAGACATTTTCGGACTTTTTTTAGTTTTTCCCAATCGATCAAAATAGTCATTATTAGGAAAATTATAGAACTTTGTTAAATTTAGCTTTAAATTGCTAAAATTCAGTTAACTGCTTATCAAAAAAAAAAAAAATTAGAGGCAAATTTCTTTATAAATAATCCTCTTGAATTTTCAAAAAAAAAAAAAAAAGTTTTGAAATTATCTTAAGTTTTGAAAATAATATAATTGGATAGCATAAATAGTTTATGATGCTGAGGTGGCGGAGATTCTATTATTTTCAAACGGAGGGAGTGAATCCAAGCACTTAGAATATTCCTCGTTCATCAGAAGGAAGGGGATCTCTGCCTTCGGGCACTCGAGCATCTCAGCGATCTCCTATCTGGAGAACGAATCGCAGCCAATGTAGAAGGCTTTTAGAGCGAATGAATGAAGGAGAATGTCAAAATTAATCTAAACCAGAGCTCCCAACTTTTTTTTTTTTAATCTCGACATGGATTTTTTGCAATCGCAAGTAAAAACGCCGGAGTTTCAATTATTTATTTATCTTTTTTATTTGTTTTTTACCCTTTTTTTTAGAGCTCGTCCAGATATTATTACTTGTTGTTGAAGGCTACAAAATAGCTATTGTTAATTAAAATAAACATCTTTTGTAATTGACATCGAGTTAAGTGGAAAGAAAGTAGAGATGTATTTTATTTTTAATTGCGGGGAATTGGGCCGATTTTATACCCGCCCCCTATAAATATCGTAAAATAAAAAAAACCTCCTTAGAGATATAAATTATGACTATGGGATACTTAAAGAGAGTGGATGCAGCCAATGGACAAAATATAGATTTCAATCCCAAATCACGATTTTCATCAAGATTGTCAAAATAAAGTTGCATGATATAAATTAATATATAGTAAACTAAACGACAATATTACAAAGTTATATTCAATAAGACACTATGAATCGTATGCTGCATCGGCCTGGCTGCCAAATACTGTATCTTCAAATCTAATTCAAAACCCACAGAATAAATTCCGACTAAATTTTTGAGATGAAAGAAGAGAAACTCTTGCTGTGTTGTATTTAATTTTAATAGAGAAGAAGGCAAATGACTCAAGACGTCTTACTAGTTCATCGTCAATTTTATTTATGCCCAAAGGTGATTAGCATGGATTTGGAATACATATAAGAGAGACAATGATGTTAATTTATGGAACAGTCTCTTTAGTTTGTGACTGTGAAAAGATTCATTATGAATATATTGTTATATATATTTCAAATACACGCTGACCTCCTTTGGGCATAAATACAACTATCAAATTGGACTGAAGATAACCCGTAAACCTAGTTCGAAAATTTTTATTCAGCAAATAGTTGCCTTTCGCTTCTCTATATAATTTTTGAGAACAATCAGCCTTTCTCCACCAGGAATAAACTATTATAATATTCGTAGAGTAGCATTGGAAAAATTCCTCAACAAATCTGGAGATCTATTCAAGTGTAATTTCTTCTTTGTATTAATTTAGTTTTTCTCTTATTATTATTATTTTACTTGCTTCTTTTAATTTCATTAATTTTTTTATTTATTTATCTATTTTAAAGTCTTTTTCGGCATCTGAGGCCATTTAGACTTCGTCCTTATTTATTTAAATTAATTGGTAGCCAATATAATTTAAATAAATTTTTGTCGCTCAGGACGGGAAGCGAACCAGTGACCTTTGGTACATGAAGCCAGATCTCTAGCTCTGCACTAAGGGACAGGGCTAATTTCATTAATAAAAGTTAATCTTAATTGTAAAAAAATTTTCAATTTTTTTCCTCAAGAATTCATATAGTAAATAACAACAGATGCAACGAAATCAGAGACCCTCCAACAATGACGGAGATTTTAAAGCATCCAAAGAAAGAGATAATCTGAGCAAAAGTACAATTTTCAAAACAGCAAATATCAATAACGGAACCAAATGAAATTCAACATTCAGTTCAAGACAGAATTTTTATATATTTATTTTTTACTCCTTTTTGTTTTTTATAGTTTGCTATTTTTAAAATTTGTATTTTATTTAAATATTTGTAAAATTTTACATATTTATATATTGTAATGATGATTCGCTGTTTTTTTTAAAATCTTTTCGACATCTGGGGCCATATAGACTTTAAACGATAAACATATATATTTTAATAATGATACCATTATCCAGGCTTATTTATTTATACCAATTTGTCGATGGGATCCGAAGCCGCATCCCTTGGCTTTTGAGGTTATCAATATTGACAATATCAGGCTCCCGGCCTAATAAAATAAATAAATAAATAAAAAGATACAAAGAAATAATGGATACTAGCTCGGAGTCAACGATAAATAAATGTACACAATGTAAAACTCTATTTTCGATTGAAAAAAAATTTTCTACTGACAAGGGAATGGACTTGGCTACAATGTCTTATTATTAAATTTATACCACTTAATTTTGACCATCTTCAAGAGAGTCGCGATTTGTGTCCGAAACGTCGTCTTATTTTTTTTTTCTTCTTTAGTTACAACCATCCTTTACGTACGTACATACTGTACGTAATAATAATACTATTTGCGAGAACTTTCTCACAAATTGGGCCTAAGACTAGCCAGATGTTGTAATCGGTTTATTTTTTCTAAGATTGATTAGTTCAAAGCTTATATATATGACGTCACTTATACTATCATGAGTGACTCTCTTATTTTGATCCTAAACAATCCCAAGCACAAAGTAGAATATATGTATTAGAAAATAAAATAAGATGTTATTTAACTAAAATACCTGATTTTAAATTTTAATAAAGTCTATTTTATTTTTTTAAGCCCTTGGTTGAATCAAACGGACCTAATGATGAGTTCATAGAGTTCCATCTGGTTGAACACAGTGCAGTAGAGCTTGAGTACCAGGCCGCAGCTAAAGCGTAACCCTGGCCAGGGTATAAGTCCAAGTTCGAGTCCCTGTTGGGACCTCAAAGGGCAGGCGACCGTCGGCATCGTGCAGCCACCAGGCCTCTGTCGCATACACCAACCGATATCGCAAATCACATCACTTCATCATCAACAAATCAGTGAATATCTTTCTCTTAGGAAAAGGATCTTTGAACTGGCCAAATCTTATCTGTTTCTCTATGTACTCTGTTTAGAACAATAGAAGAACGAATTTGTCAAAGTGCCTTGAAAACTTTAATACAAATTGTTATAGATATATTTATAAATTATATCGTAGTTTATTTTTGTTTAATTTATTATGTTGGTGTGTAATGCCTAATATTAATGCATAAGGTCAAAAATGCTAATTCTTTGACACAAGTATAATTATTATTTCCAGATACTTCGGAGATTATTTATCGCTCTCCCTCATCAGTGTGCGTTGTGAAGTAAATACGTGTTCTTGAAAAAGGAGACCATTATTACATTCTTGTTTAAAATAAAATTTTTTCCTCTCCTTCTTCTAACCAAACTAACAACTATATATGTGGCATTAGTGTGAATCCGCTGATGAAGGAGAGTTGTAAATAACCCCCGAGATATTCGGCAATAATAATCATATTCCTGCCAAAGAATTAACATTTTAATTTGACCTCCATTATATATTTATTTATAGATGTTGGTCTCAAGGGCGTAGCTTTTTTTTAAATTAGAGCCAGTTTTGCCAACTTGATCTTAGTCAAAAATGCCACATAATTTTATCAAATTTGAACTTGAGAGGGACCCTCTTATCCCTCCCCTTGGCTATGCCGCTAATTGGTTTCAATTTTAAAGAGCTATTTAAAAAAATAGCTATGCCCTTTGCAGCCTCCTGTGCGGAAACTTTTGAATTGGTTTTCTCAACCTCTTAATACAGTGCATACCAACCACGATACTTAGAAGAGGGAATTTGTTTGTTTGAATATAACAAAAATATTTGAATTCAAAAGCTTTGATATATTGTATTTTATTTAAATCCGTTAAATGCATAATAATTAAAAAGATAGATTTATAATACTTTCCTGTTTTATATATACTTTTTTCCGCTATTGTTATATTAATAATAATTAGTATGACCGAGAAAATATATTGAATGTTTTCAAATCTTTCGCGGCATATCCGGAAAATCTGGCTACACTTTTTCAGACAGGTGTATTTGTAAATTTCTTGTCTTCTAAATTGAGGGCTTTTATGCTTTAACTCAAAAAAAAAAAAAAATTGCATGTGGTAGAGAAGAAGAAGAGGGAATGGGACTATGCGTCGTCGGTGGGGGTTTAATATTAAAAGCGCTCGATTTCATAATCAGAAAAAGCGTTTGATTAATTCAATCAGATGATCTTCGGTCAAGTGAAGAGAGGTGGCTACTAAGTACGTATTGTTCGTATTTAAGAGACCGGTAAACGAAGAGAGGAAGTTGTTTTATTTTTGCTTCCTGGGAAATTGAGAAATTATTTATTATACAATTAGCCAACCAACTCTGTTTTAGAAGAATAACGTTAAATAAATTTTTAATTTACTTTTTTTTTTCCTGAACTTTCTCTTTAAAATTGAATTTTTGTTTGAAATTCAATCAAACATCACGAAAATAAATAAAAAGGGTTGCTTAAAAATAACCAAAATAAAAATAAATATCTAGAATAGTATGGGACTTTCTTATAAGATGATAACACATGCAATGAGATAAGGCAACAATCAACTTAATCAGTCGCTGAATTAATACAGCAGAGAGCAGGGGGGTCAAACTCAGCGGTTATTAATAAACTGTATTATTTGGAATTAAACGAACACATGCATCAAAATTTTTGAGAGGAATTTGAGATTTTATCATCCTCACTATGAATATAATGAATGAAAACATATTATTATGAATATTATATTTATAAATAAAAATAAAAAAAAAAATGGAGTAAATCCAATTTAATTCATACATTATAGAATAATAATTGTGAGATTTAAATATTTTAATTCTCTTTTTGCAACGCATGGACTCTGAAAGTGCTTGACCGATTTTCATGGGTGTTTTAGTTGTAGGTTAAAAAAATTCAAGAAAAGAAAAACTGGACTATGACTAGAAAATTCAAAGAGAGAACTAGAATCAGAAAAAATAATTTCAAGTAAAATGTCCAGACGGCTAGATGGAGAAAAAAATAGAATTGGATAAGAAATGTTTGAGACTTTCTTCGAGGGTCGGAAAAATTCTTCTGGAGCCGGTTCATTCAGCATTCAATGCTTACCTTAAAGAGCAGAGTTTCTCAACCTTTGAGGCACGACACTCTAAAAGAGGACGGGATTGAAAAGATGAAAAGGGGGGACGCGATGAGTTGAAAAAAAAAAAAAACAACCAATTATTGAAACCAAAATAAGAAAAGATCTTAATACAAATAATATGAATTTTTTTATTTTTATTTCATTCCCCCCTCATCTATATGCAGGCTTTTAGGTTTTTATTAAAACCATCTTCAGAGCTCTTAGGCCGTTGATCTAAATCTACAATCACAATTTTAATTATATAATTATTGTGATTTTAATCAACATTCTTAAAATTAATTAAATTGAAATTAAAACGGTTTTTGAAAAAAAAAAAAAACTCTAGGAATGGTTCTAATTAAAATCGAAACGTTTGACGTTTGGAAATATTTCGTGGGGGGGGGGGGGCGAAGGAAAAAAGGATTAGAAACATCCTTAAGGTTATAATTTAGAAAAAAAATTTTTAAACTAAATGATTATGATATACTTGGGCATTAATAGATTAGGAAATATTTTGATTTTTCAGGTTTTAACTTCAAATGAAGTTCCACTTCGGCTGGGTGGATTCATTTTGGTTTGGTTCTTGATTAAAAGCTTATTTCAAATTTTGTTGTAATAGGACAAGACATTCGGTCGCAATCGTGCCCTCAGACTCACACACGCACAGAAGAGATTGTTGAAATCACTTTATTTTTAAGGTTTCAATTTCTTAAAGTAAAGCAAAAATGTAAAAAAAATGTATGTGTTTATTAATAACATTAGACATTGGAATTGATCAAGGACACCTTCAACGATTACGTTAATCATTTATTCAACAAACATTTGTCATGTTGGCAGTCCGATGGTCTTAATTCCTTCCTTTAAACATCGATCATAAAATATTTACATCTAAACTGAAAGCGTAGCGGTAACAAAAAAAAAAAACAAGCATTAAAGTTCCTCCCTGGATTCGATGCTCTCTCTATTCACCATCATTCGGTCATTGACGAGGAAGTCTCTCTATCTGGCTGTGTCTGCTTCTCTTCAAGGGGGCGATGAAAAGACTAAAAGTCAACGTAGGATGTTGAAGAGGAGGAAGCTTAAGGGCGGTGGGTGGCGACTGCGCTGTTCGCGCCCAACCCAACCCCTCCCCCTCATCCACCCCTGCACAAGAACACCGCCCAAGAAAAACGAAAGAAGGTGACGTCATTGATATCACTGATAAACAGATTGAAATAATAAATTTTTAAAAGAATGAAGGGACAACAATACAAAAACAAGGGTCGTTGAGAGAATTCCGAATTCTGGACTACAATCCCTCTCTGCTCTCGACGGCGAGAAAATTTTATAGAGGAAGAATAAAGTTCCTTTTTTTACCTACAATTTTTTAATCTGTTAAAATCAGTGAGGTGAGTGTGCCTGAGATGGAATAATTTTAAATAGTCGTCTAATTTCTTTTCTTAGGAGTTTTCTCTACATGTCAAGAGGATCACGGGGTCCAATAGAAGAGGCGGAAAAAATAATTTTCAAGAAATTTATGGTATCTTAGATGAAAAAAAGGAAAAAAATCATCTATAGAGTGGACCAAATCGTCCGATGCGGGCGGAATTATCCAGACACGGGGAGCCCTCATGAAAAGGACGGACGAAGCAAACGAAAATGAGCGATTTCTTCAAACCTGGCTGGTTTTAAACCTTTGTGGCTATATGATTAAATATGTTTCGATAAAATTAAGTAGTCCGGATAAACGAGTTTCTACTGTTATATTAATATTAGGAATTCTTATATATGTTTATATATCTGGTTTTTATTTAGTCTTTTCGCCATCTTGGTACATAAAGACTAAACGATACCCATTATATATATTGATTGCGATACAATTTATCCAGGGATATTTATTGATACCATTCAATTTTCATCGGACTGCCTGGGATCCGAACCCACAATGAAGTTTAGCAATATTGATCTCCAACACGGCCGTATTTAGTCATTAATCATCATCGATGATAGGGAATGGGGCGTGACAATAGTGCACGATGCACTGGAGAATGATTTTTTTCTAGCAATTTTCTGCAATTAATTAAAGGTATTAGTCTCAAAATAAAAATAATAATAATAATTAAACGTTTTATTTTAAAAATATTTTGAAGGAATATTTGAATGGGCTCTAGCTTAAATTAATCCATATTTTGAGAGTTTCTTTCAAAAAATCCGAATGTAGCTAAAATGCGATTATTATTACTCTTTCTCTCTATTTACTTTTATTTTCTATCCTTTTTTTTTTTTTTTTTTGTAGTTGAAATAGAAAGTATATAAAAAAAGACCGATAATCATCTTGAAGTTTTTTTCTCTTTTATGAGAGCCGTTTTACTGAGTTTGTCCTTCTTTAAAAAAGTTAAGAAGAAGAAAATATGCTAATAATTTCTAACAAAAAGAAAAAAAACAAAACACCTTTTGTTCTCATTATTCAAGTACGTAATTTATTAGGTTTTAATATGGATTGTTTTCCAAGAAATGTTAATTGGTATAATAAATTCAAAGAAGGAACGTTTCTATCTGTTTACCTTAAATGTCTAGAGGTAAAATTTACAAGTTTTTCGATAAGTGAAGGAGAATGGAGAGGAATTAGACAATAGAAATTAATTAAAAAATTATTTTGAGGTTTTGATCGCCAATCCCGGGGTCAGGCAAATGCCAATTTGTGTTGTGGAATGATTAGCTAAATGGCTGGGGTTGGCACCGAGTGGGTAGGCGTATACCTGAGCGAGTACTCGGAAAAATGAAATAATATATGCTTGAGAGCATGTCAGGATTTTACTTCCTCGAAGGTGAATTTGTGTAAATGATTTCTAACAGCTGAAAAAGTCACAAATTGTTACCGAAATATGGTACTCTTAAAAAAAAAAGCTGCTGCACTTTTTTCATCATTATCATTTTCATTAAATAATTAATACTACAATCAAAATCCTGACATTCCAAAGCATCGCTCGCCATTTGGAGAAAATATTTTTTAAGAAAATCCTTAACAATCACTTGAAATAATATATTTAATGAAGACTAATTGTTGGAATTAAAGGTATTGAAGATGACGTAGAGCCCCAAAAACTTCAACAGAAGCAATTAAATTTTTTCATTTCAATTCTTTTATTAGTTTTTGATGTCTAAACTTATTTTTGGACAAGAGTTTAGTGAAGTTCCAGGCCTTTGTCAGTTAAAAATGTATCTTTTAACAAATTATAAAAGGATTTTGGTTTCGATAGAATTACTGCCTCTCTTCCTCAGTGTGGTTCGATCCTTTTTTAGTGGACTAAAAATCTATACATGTATTCATATTTTTGTACTGAAAACATCCTAAAACTTTACTAAATGGAAGATTCTCAGTACGTAGAGATTCTTTAAAAAGATTGAATAGTTAGTTCTTTTTCGGCATTTAGACCTATTTATTTAAATCAATCAACAATCGCTCAGGATGGGAAGCGAACTCTGATCTGTAGATAATGAAGCAAGAGCTCTACCTGTTCTTATTTTTTAATTCTTTAGCCTCTCGCTAGGAGATATAAATGTGGAATCTCGAGTGTTTCTTGGTTCTTGGATTATCATCCCTTCCCTATCATCGAGTTTTTAAGAATTTTCCTCTATAAACATTCAAAAAGATAACTGACGTCTAAATATATTACGTACATAAATATATAATTGGTTTGATAAAATATAGAAAAAGAAACGATAAAGCGAAAAAAAAGTAAAGCCATTCAATTGATAAGATTATTATTACTAGCTTATCTCTAGACTTATTTTTGACTCATTGGAAAATAATTGACTTATGAATAATAGAGTAAAGTAAGTAATGACTTGTATTCATTCGGATAAGAACAAGACACATGTAGCAGTAGGTTTGGTTTCTAACGAACAACTCGTAGATGGCAATGAGAGCTTTTCAAAAATACAGCGGAGAAATTTGTATTCCCAAAGAAGATCATATAAAATTTCAAAATGGACACTGAATATTGCGATTGAGCAAGAGAGGAATTATGCCCTGTTCCTTGGTGTAGAGCTAGAAGTCTGGTTCCACGTACCAAAGGTCAGTGGTTGGCTTCCCGTCCTGAGCGACAAAAATTTATTTATATTATATTGGCTAATGGTATAAATAAATAAGAACGGAGTCTAAATGCCAAAAAAGACTTAAAAAAAAAAAAAAAAAGCTCGTAATTATTTATATAAATGATATTTTCCTTAAAATCGTAATTTTTAATAAAAAGAAGAATACAAGATGGGAGAAGAACGCTTTTCTTAAAATGTCAAGGTTTTCCATATTTGCCTTATATAATTGTTTCTTAAAATTATTGAGTTACTAGGTATCAAAATTGTCAAATTAAAAAATATCATAGATGGCCTATTTCATCTAGAATCTTTTTGCATTCATCCCCATCATTAAACTATTTAGTTTGTTTTTCAATAATTGATTAAGCGGGAGTTTTTTTTTTGGAAAATGGGCAACCTTTTTATTAAAATATTTTTATTTATGCTTTAATGATGACGTTTCGATAGCAATTCTGTCTTCATCAGGTCTTTTTCCACATACAAGATCTTGTTGATGAAAAGTTTGATTGAATTGTTTAATGAACGAAATCATAATGTATTTGTGTGGATATTAATGGCTGTATTTAGGGAAGAAATGAGAAAGAAATAGACGCAAGCATTCGAAATAAAAGTCTCTCTAGTCCCTTGAGAAAAAAGAGAAGTTTCGGATATTTTTTGATGGGAGAGAGTTGATTACATAATCTTAATATACTTATGACTATGTATTCGATTGTTAAAGTTGAATATAGTGATATATAATTTTGTGAAATTTTTATAGAATTCTGATAAAAGATAGATTCAAATGAGTTAATTTTATAAAATTTTACAAAATTATAAATCATCTTAAGAAATCGGCTACACACGCATGAATATATTAAGATTATGTCAACTCTCTTCTATCAGGAATTTGAACCGAAGATGGGTAAATTTTATCCGAAACGTGGTTTTTCAAGTGACTTTTTGAGAGACTTTTATTTGGCTGTCTACACCTAATTCCTCTTCATCATATAATGTATTTACAAAAACTATGTAGTCTATTTGGGTACAATTGAAGACAAATACACAGGCACAGGATTCCCCAAAACTTATGCAATTTAAAAAGTGAAAATGAATTTTAAAAACGCAGCCTGAATTCAAATTGAAGAAACCATCCACCAGAAATATTATGTGAAAAACAGTTAGGTGTTTATAAAATTTATATATTGTCTAATGAGGAAAAAACAACAACTCAACGCTAGAGTTAATGAAGATGTTATTTTAATGATGACTTAAAGCGAGCATTTTGTGCTGAACATTTCAGATTTTTTTCTCCCTTTGACCTCCATCATATTTTTCGGCCATTGCCCCCACTACTATCAATAAATTGATGTCATCGTTTTTTGGTGATGAGCTCCCGGGGGAACTTAAAATCAGAGTTTAGAATTGCTAATCAAAAAAAAAAAAAAAAACCTTGGTCTTCGATCTCAAATAATATTATATTATAGCTGCAAGGCTTCGAAGCCTATGAAAGTAAATTGGCCAGAGCGAGGGAGGGATTTTTTTTTTTTTCTAGAAAATAAAAAAAAATTCGAAGACTTGTTTAAGTATTTTTTGTCATTTATATTTATTTAAATTAATTGCTAGTCAATATAATTTTATTGCCTAAGACGGGAAGCGAACCAGTGACCACTACCTCTGTTCTAAGGAACAGGGGGTTGACTCTTGAAAAATATAAAATTTGAAATTCCAAAGAGACAAATAAAAAGCTCACTCTCAAACAAGAGGCAAACAATGCCTAATAGATGATTGTTTAAGCACATCTCACTGGGAAATGATGTCTAAATCTCGGTATTTATAAAATTATCCTGAGGGACGGTAGACACGTCAACAATTTATAATAATAAAGAAGTGGAAAACTGTTTTTCCACTGCTCTTCATATATAATATAAAAATAGTAGAAGCGAGTGCCGCATTCTAATTGGTTGGGTAAGAGTCGCATGTTAAAACAGATTTTATATAATAATATATCAAGGCCCTATGGGTAAACGCTCGTTCTGCCAAGCGTTCGATTTTGAGCGCACCTTCTATTTTGTGTGGGCGAATGATTTTAATGAAATAAGTGCATTTTGTGAAGAATATACTTACTAACTATGCCTTACAATAATTACTATACTTACTAATTAACTATTGACGATTTCAAACATGAGCCGGATGTGTAGAAATTTGACAATTTAGCGAACTTATATAAACGGATTGAAGCTTTACAGTTGTTATCATTAATAATTAAATCACATTTTCGGTTTATTGGTATTAAATACAATACAACGGTTCGGACACTCATTCTTCTGCAGGTACAATCACTCTGTGATTTGAATCTGAATTGTACTTGAAAAAATTCTCAGAATGAGTGCCGAAACGTTGTATTTAATACAAATAAACAAAAAATGCAATTTATTTATTAATTATCAAGGGAAACTTTATTTTACAAAGTATTGAAAAAATAAAGAGAAGTTTATGACGACACTAACACTAACACAACATGTTGAGTCGAATTTTTTACTTAAATTTTTTTCCTTAAAAATTTTGATTCCACCTTTAACCTAGGTAGATTATAATGGTCTACAATTTATCTAAATAGAGACACTTTTGGCAACATTGAGAGTGTTTTACAAAAAAAAGGAAATAAAATTTCGTGAAAATTGTTTTTTTTTTTCGTGAGTGGAGACTAAATTTAGGATTTCCAGCTTTGCTTTAAATATTTTTAAAAAAAAAAAGGCGTCTAAAGGAATCCTTACATATTCACATTCAACTCGTGTCCGTGTCCGGACACAGCATTTTATTTTTTTTTTTACTCATGATTACTTAATTTGATTAACGAAGCTGAGATTTTAATGTATACACACCGAGTATGTGTTGACTCTCATTATTATTTTTATTATATAAGGATTGCTTGATTTAATCAGTCAATCAAAATACAAGTCACATCGGCGAGTGAATGAATTCAGATTAGTTAATATTCTATATGAATAAAGTAAACTAAGCTAGTGAAGTAACCAACGAAGAATAGCTACTACACTTTCTTTTTCTCTTTCTGTTTCCTTAATAGAACATAGATTACAAGAATGTCACAAGACTTTCGTATAATCCGATGTCTGGTAGTAAAACAACAATCCAACTGTGTATGTCGTCTACACAGAAATGCCCCAAAAAAAATTAAAATTATATTAATTTGGTCTTGAGCATTGCTAATAGCCATTCAAATCAATAATCACAAAAATTTATTTAAATTATATTGGCTACCGATTAATTTAAATAAATAAATAAGAACAGAGTCTAAATGGCTGAAAAAGACTAAAAAAATCAAAAGCAACGAATATAATTTTTATTTTTTATTTTTTAAGTCTTTTTAAGAATCTGGGGCCATTTAGACTACATGATTATATATATACCATTTGGTAGCCAATAGAGTATAAATAAATTTTTGTCGCTCAAGACGGGAAGCGAACCACTGACCTTTGGTACGTGAAGCAAGACCTTTACCTCTGCACCGAGAGGCAGGGAAATTATTAAAATTTAATTTGAATTAAATAATAAATGTGAGATTTATAAATAATTAGAATTAATTTCATTATAAACAAAATAAATATTTTGACTTGATTAAAGTTCTCTTCTAAATCCCACTATTATGTAGAAATTTGGCAAAGCCTCGGATCAACTTGTTTAGGTTTATGAGGTACCACTTCGGTTCGGACGATTGGTGCCTTTAGTTCTCGATTAAAAGATTATTTATAAAATTTTGTCGTAATCCATCAAGCTACTCGGTCATATTCGTGTCAACAAATTCACCCACCCACGCAAACACGATCGTCAAAATCACTTTTTTGGATTCGGCGGAGAAATTTCGAGAGTTTCCTATATAGTAAGTGAAATTTGATATATTAAATGTTGACATCTTTTTTTTTTTTTTTTTTTCAAGATTATATCATCTAAAATAATTATATTAATATCTTTTGAGGAATCAAAAAGAAAGATATACGTTTATTAACTTTCACAAAATTCTTTTCAAATATCAATCAAAAATCTTTTTCAAATAACATGCATTCCAAATGATAATAATAATAATCATCATATTATAAATTAAGAAACGTTTAATATTTGAGGTCTAATATTCCTAGTTCCAAAATATATTAAGTGGAGGGAATCAATTTGTCGTTCTATCCAAATGTGCAATTCACTGATTTTTCGATTAACTGCTCCAGAGCTCCTCTAGAGAACTTCGCATGCAATTCTTCCTAGAAATTAACATCCACGATAATTTTAAAAAAATTAGCTAATATTTGTGATAAATTATATTTTCGTTTTTATAGGCCATTGGTGATGTACCCATTTGACACCTGCGTCGTTGGTTTACAAAAGATGTTGGCATTCAAAAATAAATTTGTAGAAAGAAAAATTGTCCAATGGGCCGAAGTGCAAGAAACAAAACAAATTGATAAAAAGACGTTAACAATTCAAATATTATATATATAAATTTTAATCAAAAACGTTAGAGTGAGAAAAGCGAAAAAAAAAAGTAGAAGAATAACGTACTAGTACTCTTTGGCCGATTTTATTCAAAATCTTCATTGACGCATGCGTCATAAGTACCTAAATGTAAAATTTGAGCCTTGAACTATTTTTCGTTCTTGAGATATTTTATTCACGCCCAAAAACTGACCAACTTGCAAAATCCATTTTTTTTTTATGTTTAGGGCACCTCAAAACGTGTATTTCCTTTGAAATCCCAACTTGGAATTTTTTACGATATTTTCGCTAAACTACTACATATTACATAATTAGATAAGAAAAAGTAAAAATAAAAGTTCCTTATATATTTTTAAATTCCTGTTTTTCCAACAAAGTTTTACTAATAATTTGTAATATTCAAAAGTTTTTTGTTTTCCTGTCCTTTGGTGGAGAGGTAGAGGTCTCTCTTCATGTACCAAAGATTAGTAGTTTGCCCCTTGTCCTAGTCACAATAATTATCTTGACTGCTAATTAATGTAAATAAATAAGGACGGAAATCCCTTCTCGAAAATGACTTAAAAATTTTTTTTTATATTAATTCATGAAATAAATATTTTTATTATTATTATCAATCCCAAGAAAGAAGAAATCGCATATTTAAGGCCAACACTGAATATACATATAGTATAATATGTATGAGAAAGGATTTTTGGTTTCAATTATTCTCTCTTTATCATTTTCAATAAAAAATCATGCGATACGTCGCTAGAAATGTATAGGAAAATAATTTCTCTTATTACCTGCCAAAAAAAAAAAAAAAAAAATTCTTATCTTATTAATGTGTCCGACCTCCGTCCACTAATTAGATTCCAAAAGTTTATTTTAAGCCGTCACTTAAGTGGAATTAATCATCTCACGCAGGTAGATTAGCAAAAGAGCAAGAGAGAGGAAATTAATTAATTGACGTTTACCTAAAAGTGAAAACGCCTGTGTTTGTGTGTCATCAACGCTTCGGGTTGAATTTATTGGCATTTTATTGCTCGTTATATGGAGGGCACGTTAATCAAACCACGGATTATTTCTGTATATTGACGACCAATGAAATCAATCAACCTTCCCGAAAGTCTTTGTCAAATGAGTTTCTTAATTAATAAAAGAAATAAACCTCTTTTTTTTTTTTTTTTTTTTTTAATCAAGGAAGAAGAAAGAGGAGAGACAATAATCTAAAGGTAGGTCAAATGGACGTTCTCATCAAGCAACGGAATTAATCAAATATTCTCCCTGATTAGTGAGAAAAGAAAAAAAGATATGAAAAAGCTAATCAATGCCATTTGAACTAAAATCAAGAATTCTACGGAAATACACGTGTTATCGTTTTCATATTCTGTGTGTGTGTTTGTACCCAAAATATAGGCAACTTCACTCAGATAAACATTAACTTAAACTTATATTTGATGATAGTAAAGGTTTGACTAAAATCATGCGGTGAGAAAAAAAAATTGACTTGTTTATCCATTTATGTACATTGGGTACATGGGATGTTTGAACGGTTTGTCTTTTCTCCCTTCTCTATCATATATTTATTATAAAAAAAAACTTTTTTTTTATTTTATATCATGGAAGAGAGGACGAGGAACGGCTACGTGGATTCATTAAGCGATGCCATGCGCTGCTGAAACTCGGATGGGAGACCCCGAGGAGCATGAACCATCGGTATTCTCAATATTAATAAATTATTATAAATCCTATGCTTAGAAACCAACGACTAGAAAAATATAAATAAAAAAAATGAATCATAGCCTAATATTAAAAGAAATGTTAGAAAATTAATTTTTTATTCTTTTTATTTTTTTAGAAAGGTCTGCTTTTTACACAACCTATTTAATTTCAAAAAGTACAAATATTATGTGCCTATCTAAAATAATAAATTTGTTTTCAGATATGTATTGAGATTTTTAACAAAGGATAAAAGATTTCAACGTTCCTAGGAAGTCGACAAATTGATTAGTCATAATAATAACAAAATGAACAATTTGGTATTAAAATATTTGAAATAAAAATTCGATGCAACTGAATAAGATTTAGAAGAAATGCCAGTCTAGAAAGTCACTATATAATCTCTCTTTATATTTAAAAGTGAATAAATGTTAAGATGAGATAAGAATTCTTGTTAAAAGATGATGACAAAGAATGAAATGATGAAAGTGAGAATAAATAAATGAAATGAAAGAGATTAAAAAAATAATCAAGCAAACTAACAGGAGTGAGATTAAATTTAAAAAGATATCATCCATAGAGCAGGGACGATAGTGGATATTTATTTAAACGCAGAAGCGGGACAAAATAAAAAAATCAACGGTGAATTCAAAGAGGGAGTTCAGGCCTCTATAAACAAAAAACAACACGAAATTAGAAGCCCTGTGAGGCTGTATACAGAAAACTGCGGCCATCTAAGATCTTCTTTTGCCGCCTTATTTATTTTTATATTATAGTTCGTTTTTAAATATTAAACATTTAAAATTCACCACATTCATGTAAAAAATTTTTTAGTTTTTTCAGCATAGTGACTAAACTATTGAATATATTATATTGAATGTTACGATACAATCATTCAGAAATATTTATTTATACCAATCGCTATCCAATTCATTTCGATTACATTTAGGAAAGTTATTTATTACTTTGTTGTTCGTAATTATATTCTTTTAAATTTGCGTTGATATGAAATATAGATAGATATATTGATGATGAAATTATTATAAATTAGTAGTGGTTTAAAGAACCGGTGCGGTCTTTCCACTATTTCCAAAAATTTTAATCCCATCCCTGGAATAGGCCAAGACAAGAAGGTCCTCTGCTATGGACACATCACTTTTTCCTTGCCTTTTAGCTGCAGAATTTGGAATACATTTACTTCATCAGGCAAGAGCTAGTTAGATCCATTATCCCTCTTAAATTTATATACATGCTGTTACAAAATTCTCTTAAATCAAAGGAAAGATAACAGAAAACTTGGCTATGCCATCTCCAAGCTGGCATATGATAATTTATTTAAAAATAAAAATAAAAAAGAAAAGGTATAGAAAAGTCTTCGAACCAAGGTAGAGAAAGTTGTGTGATGTGCGGCCTTCAGACTCCAATTTTTTTTCTTTTTCTCCCTTCTTTGATTATTTTTATGATTATATCCGTGGAGAAGTTTTCTCAAAATCAACTTCACCAATTAACGAACAACTTCAAAGATGAGCTCCTTCTATCTATTTAATAAATTTTCTCAACGTTTCGGAGTCTCAAGTGTAATTTTAATACTAAATTAAATTCAAAGAAAAGCTCTTCAAATAAAAATGATATAGATTAATGTTCTTTAACGTCGTATCCATTGGAGCAAAAGTAGAGGTCTCGTTTCATGTACCAAGGGACAGAGGTTCCCCTCTTGAGCGACAAATACTTATATTATATTGACTACCAATTAATATAAATTAAGGACAGAGTGTAAATGGCCTCAGATGACTAAAAAGACTGAAAAAAAATGTTCTTTAATACTTTATAGAATGTTTCTTTTAAGTATTTTTTGGAAAAAAAAAAAAGTATTTTTTCGATGTTTACTACGAGTCTCTCAGTTAACAGAAATATTCCAATACTCTGAGAATGATGGCGTCTAGTATTTAAAACGATATAAAAAAAAATTAAGTACCCTGCCATTTCGTTTCTCCTAGAAAAAATTAAAATAGTAAAAAAAAGTAATCTAATTATGATGTAATGGATGTTTGGATGAGTGGCTATCAGGAAATAACTTGCTTTTTAGGTGACTGTTATCTAACGTTATAACGTTAGTTAATGACTCATACAAATAAGAAATAATCATACTGCATTTTTATATTCATCATAAATAATAAATAAAAGAATTGATATCTCGAAAAAAAAAATAACTAAATATAAAAAGAAGTAAATATTCATAGGATCAAAGTCGAAATAAATAATAGCGCTATATTGGGACAAAAAAAAGACACGTTCAACCAAAAAATCAAAGTGAGTTTAAAAACCCATATTTTAAGAAACAAAATTTTTCCTAAAAGAGACAGAGGTGATAGGAGTGCCTCTAGGGAAGCGCAGGCGTACGCGAAAATTTCAAGAGAAGAGAGAGCAATAAAAGGACACAGATTAGTGGATGAATATTATTAATAGCAATGCCCATTCTGTATGTGAAATACTTTTTTTAAGAAATTATTTGCTAGCCAGCATTTCTTCAGTGCCGTCCCACACGAGGCAGCCGGATCGCGTAAATTAAAATCATATATATTTTCTATTTCGATTTTTAAAAGTAACCTGAGAAAGTCCTGGTTGTGAAGGTTAGTTGCCTTCAATTTAGAAAATGAAATGGAAGCGGGACTCTCCAGCTCTGAGGATGAGCGTGCGCTCGAAACGTCAGCAACAGGTTATAAAAATTTTTTTATTTCATTCACTTGACTGCTCAGCGAGATTCTCGCTTCCATTATCCAATTAAAAGTCTACAGCCAACTCATAGAGAAGATATTTGTAATATTCGGTTTTAAATATATAAGAGAAATTTTTGAATTTATTCAAAAAAAAAAAAAAAAAAGGAAGAGTGACAAAAACTTTTTCTTTAGGAGAGAATTTTTTGGCCTTATTTATATTTATTTTAATTTTTTGGTAGCCAATATAATTTAATTGCTCAGGACGGGAAGCGAACCAGTGGTCCTTAGATCATGAATCAAGGCAACCTCGTCTCTAAGGAGAGGGAAGTTTACGATCATATAAACATCAATAGATTTATGATATGCCATTGCATGTTATTAATGAAAAACCGCGCATAATTAAAGTGGATGCGATAAAAACCAAAAAAGTAAATAATCTTACAAATGTCTCCGTCGCATTTCCCTGAGCCCTTTCCGACTTGGTGATTGTCCACATTCGCCACAACAGGTGGCCATTGAATCGGACGTTGATGGTGATGATGATGAGGATTCCGAATTACTTTCATTAAATTCTGGATGATTGTTAGTGGACGTCCTTCGTCTATTGGGATCAGTTTTTTTGCGGCGTACGGCGCGGTGTCGTTCACGTGAACCAAATTTCGGACGTCCACCGTCCGTTGTCGTAGAAACATCCGGAAGATGCACCATCACTTTTCTTTCCTTTTTTTTTTTTTAAATCACAAACAACGAACGACGTTCACTCACTAAATGACTGACAACAACAAAATTCTCTGAGTGACTGAGAGAGAGAGAGAGAGAGAGAGAGACTGCGTGCAGTGGCGGGGGTCCCCCCTTCAGCATAAGCATAAGAGCATACCAAGGAGAGACTCTCTCTCTCTCGCTCTTATTGAGAACTATTCATTTGCTGCTATCTTCACTCCCGTCACTCTCTTAGAACTTTCTCTTTATTTATCTAATAAACTCTTTTTTATTTTATTTTTTATGCTTTATTTTGAAATAAATAATTTTTCATTCAGAAAAATGCTTTTTTCTGTTTCTCCTTGTTTGAAAATAGGAGTTAAATAATAGAGCTCCAAATTATTTTCTGTACTGACACTCCTTCGAATACTCTAATTAAAAACCAATGAGATTTGAAAAAGGAAAATGGGATATGTAGCAGCATCGAGTTTCTTGAAGTCAATACAAAGGATTCAACCAAAAAGGATATGAATAAAAAATAAAAAATTATTTTGTCGTCAACGTTTTGAGCGGTCAAATTAACGTCATGTTAACTAATATAATGTTTGTTAATTATGTGGAATTGATCTTTGAAAGGTATTCTTTTTTTTTTTTTTTTTTTTGAAATTAGAAAAAGATTTAAGAAGGATATTGTCATTTTTCATCGTTTTGATTTTTATAGGAAGAATGTTGAAGATGTAATAATGTGCTCCATACAACGGGTGTTATTTAATGACAGAAATCATTTTTTTGAAAATGGATCAAAAGACCTTTGAGGCCCAGAGATCACATGAAGGTGTGGAAAATCACAAACAATATTTAAGATGATTGGAGATTGTAAGTTTTGGGGGGGAGGGGGGGGGGGGAATGGCAGGTAGATTAGAAGGTCATGGGAACAAAGGACTGGAGGACCCTAGCAATCAAATGGTTTGACTGGTTTAAGGGGTGGCGCGGGAGACCAGCGATAATTTGTTAACAGTCAACTCTCATGTGTTCTTCTCTTCTTCCAATAATTATATCATTTTTGGACTTTGTAAAGTTCATCACGATCAGTTAGGTAGCTATTTCTCTCCAGTTCTTTATTTTCTAATAGTTATATTAAAAATAAAATATATGAAAGTTAAATAAAAATGCTAATTCTTTGGCAAGAGTATAATTATTATTGACGGATTATTTGGGAGGTTATTTACAACTCTCTTTCATCAGGGCCATAGCCTAACAATGATACATATATAGTTGTTGGTTTGGTCATAGAAGGAGAGAACAAAATTTTATTGGAACAAGAATTCAACAATGCCCTCCATTCTTAAGAACATGTCTTGATGCAGTAGATTTATAAATAATAACTTCCAAAATATCCGGGATAAATTTATTTTGCCAAAGAATTAGCATTTTTATTTCATCAGTAATATTTGGCTACATGATATTTTCAAGAAGTAATCCAAACATTTTTGCTCTTCATTGTGTTGAAGGATTTGCGGCCTTTTATACTCAAGTTTTAAATTAAATTTTGAAAATTTGAGTAACAATTTGGATGATTATTTATTTATCTTTAAAATTATTTATTATTATTTAAATTTGGTATTGATATAATTTTAATAGCCATAATAAGCCATAATTTTTCTGGTGAAGGGATGGGGTTGGGGGGGGGGCCAAATAAAATTTTTTCCTTGATGGTCTTTAGAGTAGGTTTTTTTTTTTTGTAAGTAGTTTTTGTTATAAATTCAATTTAAATTTAAATTTATTTAGTCATTTTTCTGAGAAATTTTCTGATTCTTTCGTTGACTTAGGAGATCCAATCGCTGGCAATTTTCACGATTTTCATATGATTCGGTGCAGAATATGAAAAGGTTTCCCAGCCCTTTTTGTTATCTTCCCTGTCTTTTCATCAGAAAATGATTTTAGCCATCAGTTCAGATGTTGATATTGAGATGAGAGAAGCTACAGCTATTAAAAACACGATTAAATAACTTTTTTCCTTTCTCAAAGAAATAATTTTTTTAAAGGCTCTCTCTCCTAAAAAATAAATATTTTTAATTTATGTGAGAGAAGAGTGAGGTCAAGGTTATGTAACCTTCTTCTAAACTAGTTTTTTTTTTTTTTAATACACCTCAGAGAGAGAGAGAGAGAGAGAGAGAAAACTTTAACCATAAATAGAATCCGTTTATATTTAAATAATTATTTAACAAAGGAGAATTATTTTCTTAATTATATAATAAGTGAAATGATAAAAACGTTTGAAGATGATATAACATGTGGTCACTTATGAAAGAGGATAAATAAAAAAATCTCCATATTTACTGAGAAGTGCCAACCTGAGCGATGACAGCAATATCATTCATTAAAACATGGCCTCGATTCTGTGTATAGGAAAATCAGAAAAATATCCATATCTCTAACATCGTTGTCAATTTTTCATAGAAGATTTTCATTACACTTTGAATTTTTTGTTCTCACTAGCATTGCTGTGTTGTGCAACGTTATAAAAATAAAAATAAAATTGTAGCTCTCATTTATTTAGTTTGCTAATCACATGCAGGTAAAATTCATACTAGAAGAGTAAAAGTTTTGATTCTTTTGCCCATAAGCATTCTGGCATCAAAAGATTAAGAAGAATACTTCATCTCGCTTAGTGTCCCAAGTCAGTGGTTCGCTTCCTGACCTGAGCGACAAAAACTTATAGTGGTATAAATAAATAAGGATGAAGTCTACACGGCCGAAAAAAAAGGTAACTAGGTTGAAAAACTTTCCCTCTTAAACGTGGTTTACTAAACTATAGGGCGGTCCCACCTCACATTCCTTAACGAAAATGTATCCTTATTGCTATTTTTTCGTTATTTGTTTTGACACTAAAATAGTGACTTTCTTCCGGCTCTGAAGATGGAATATAACCGAACCGAAACGACAAAGAAGAAACAAATTAATAAAATCCCCTTTAACAAAGACTCATTTGTGATGCCCTATTTTTCATAGTATCTTCAAAATTTAAAGATAATATATAAAAAATTTCAAACCTCCAGCTCAACTTGAAATTATTTAAATTTTCGTGACAGACGGACTATTACTTGCAATTAGTACATATATATAGATATTCATAAATGAATAATGCATAGCTGCAATTTCTCATTTATTCTTCAACCTATATCTAATTACATCACATATACAGATTTATAATAAAAATCCATTCCCATATTATTATTTTTTTAAATATATTTCGGCATTTCTCCACCGTCCTTATTTATTTAAATTAATGGGTAGCCAATTTAATTTAAATAAATTTTTGTCAGTCATGACGAGAAGCGAATCTGACCTTTTGTACCTCCGGACCAAGTGAGGGGCTCCATATTATTTATATAGGCTACAAATAGGAGGGAAAGTAAAAGTGTATCTTATTTATTCAAACATAAAATGAGAATTTAATTTTAATCAATCACTAAATTGAGGCAGATGTTTGATGATTGAGATTGTTTCTTTTCTCTCGATTGATATAATCAGTGGACGGAGAGAGTGAGTGAATTATGACGGCATTGAATTAGCTAATTTTATTCAAAGGAATGTGAAAAAATAAAACACAATCTTAGATCTGTAATTAAAAACAAATTTAATGTTTCAGGGGGACAAATATTTTATCATAAATTGTCGTAAAAATCGTGAGTCATTCAATCACAAGCGCGCTCTCTCTCTCTCTCTCTCTCATTCATTATAACGAGAATTAAAGCGTATAAATAATCCCGTTAATCTGAATAAATATTACACTTCTTGAACCATAAACATTTGGTCGATAGTTTCTAACTAGTTCAATGACCTTAAATATTTCATATTACCGAAATGAAGAAAAGAATGAAAAAATGGCTAAAACAAATGAGAATTTATTTTTATGATTTACGTAATTCTATTTCGATTAGGTCAATATCACTTTATTAGTTTTAAATTCGAATTCACATCTTATGTCATATTAAGGTAGTTATTTGAAGAAACAGTAATATGGCTGCGAAAGTCCCCCCTCCCTTGTACTTTTTAGAGCAACTTTTTGCAATTTTTTTTTTAAATTTTTTTCGGCATCTGAGGCCATTTAGACATTCATTTAAATCAATAGTAGCCAATATAATTAAAATAAATTTTTGTCGCTCAGCACGGGAAGCGCCTTTTGCAATTCATGGACCAGTAATTCAAAATTGGAACGGATCACTAAACACCAAACAATGCATTATATAAGATAGCACATAAAATGTTTTATAATGATTAGAAGTGATGTCTCTAATCAACAATACATTTGCATATGTATATGTTAAAATTTTATGTAATATGATTGAGTAAATAAAGGTAAGACTTTGTAACCCAATTTAAAATTTAATAGGCTTATCAGACTAATATTTCGGCCCTTAATCTAGGCTATCTTCAGAGCTCAAGGAAATATGAATATAAAATTTCTTGTCATCTGGATCTGATTGAGGACTGAAACATTAGACTGAAGGGCATATTGAAAAAAATAAAATTGACGACATGTCATCCCTTTATTGACGCCATCATATCACAACACAAGGACATCCTTATTTATTGTTATTAAAATTTTATATCTACAAGCATTTATTAAATTGAAATAACGGCCTAAAATTTTTTCGGACCATCGGTCACTGTTTTAAAGCTCTTCTAAGAAAAAATTAAATAAGTTTCCTCACTGATCCTTTTCCTCTTTTAAATTTTTTTCTTTTTATTGAGATATATGAGATGAGGTAGTTAATTTTCATCTCTTGAGTCCAGGAGAAATTATATAAAAATAAAAAATAAAATTTAAATAGAAGAATCTTTTCATTTAATTTCTCCTTGCTCTTTCCCGTTTTTCCAGAGATTCGTTCTTTTAGTTTTTTTTTCAATTCTTAAGTTTAACTGATGAGGCCATTGTGATAAATACATATATATTTTATTTGAAAAATTCATATCGATGACTTCAGGCGGTAAATCAAAATTAAACTTTAAAAAAAGTTAAAATAATCTAAGGAGAGCGGCCTCTCCTTTTTGTCTAGTCATCAAAGAGATTAGCGAGTTGGGTTGCCTACCTTCCAGCTAACTAAATTCTCTCACCCTCACGTGGGAAAAATAGAAAAAGAATGGGTTATATTATAAAATATTCACACACGCCTACGAGCGCTAATACAAATGCAAAATAATTCTTAAAAATCAGCAAACTGGTGGCAAAAGGTAGCGAGCACCGATCCGTAGCGGATGACTCTTTAACAACAACAAAAGCAAAAAGCAAGCAAGCACATGTTGCCATTGACATTTATTCTCTCTCTCTGGCATTTCCCAAAACGATTCCCTTTTATGAACAGCCAGGCCTTTTTTTCTTTTTAATCGAATCTCTTTTCTCCATTATCTCATTGGAAAAATGTCCGCTCGCTCGCTCGTTCGCTTATCATCATCAAATTCAAGGTTGAAAGCAACCGATGGCTATTTTCAGATTTGACCTTAACTTCCTTTTTTTTTTGGGGGGGAGAATATTTACTATTGACATTTTGACGTCTCTCTCTCCCATTTATTCACAAAAGTGTTTTTAACCCAAATCTCACGCCTCTAATTGATCAATTATTTATAATCTAAAAAAACAATCAAATTTGGTTCAATTATAATCTTTTTTTTTTTTTTTTTTTGTTAAGGAAAAGAAACCCATGGAATAAATTTAATTCGTCAAGCCTTTTTATTTTTAAATAGAAATTAGTCTACTAGATGTTTCAAAAAAAATCTGATAGGACTAAGCACATCACACAACCTTTTCTTACCTCGCTATAACAAAATAAATTTAAAAACATAATTGCTTAGTGAAGGAGAATCATTATTACTCCACCTGATATTCTTTATTGCGTAGATATTTCGATGTATTTGACGAACATCATCTTCAGGGCTTCGAGTTAGGATGACGGAGGTGGGAGGGCTTTGCCCAATGTTAGGAGGTTCATTTATTTCCACTTAGAGGCGCCGTATCGGTAATTCCGCTTGGCATTTTGTATTAATTTAATATCTTAATGTGATAATAATAATATCTTAATAAAATAATATTAAGATACAGCGCCTCATTTGCGTCCTAAGCCAACAGGATGAGAAATACGCTATGAATGAAGAGGCTCTCTTTTCGCTTCTCGTTTTATTTTTTCTAGATAGATGTAAATATAATTGGAACCAGGAACCTAGCCTTCGTCACATCGTAGAAGGATACAAAATTCCAAAAAAAACATTGACCTATATATTATAGATATTATTATTTTGTCCTCAACCTAAAAAAGTATTATTTAAAATATTGTTATTGATATTTATTTCCTTATTTGGAATTTTTTATTTATTTATTTATTTATTTTATTTATTTATTTTTTTTTTTTGAATTTGAAATTTCCATTAACCTGGATATTTATTTATTTATTTATTAGTTTCTCAATTAGTAATCGCATCACATTTTTCTGCAATAAATTTTCAATAAAAAAAATTAGTGGCAAGAATGTGGGGAGACTTTCCTATCAACCGACACCGGCCAAATCGATCCTGTGCTTGCTAGCTACCTCATTTGAATTCCCATTATAAAAACCAAAATACCTCTTAAGTTAAAGAGATACTTTATTGAGTATTCTGCACACTTTGGTAGAAAAAAAATTAAAAGATTTCTTATTAGCCGTTATCGAGCGAATAACGACAAGCGAAGTCACTGTAATTTTTTTACGCTTTTGTTTAAAATGTTTTGTCTCTCTGGGCAAGATCTTTTTTAAAACACTTCCCTATGAGCTAGGGATTTGAAATTTTGCATATAGACTCAGATCCAATATCAACATATTAGGCAAAAATTGACTCTTAATTGGTGTACTTCATTTGAAGTTCGAATATGAAAAATGAAGTCATCTCTTTCACTACTAACTTTAGTGAAACAATACTTTCATACAAAATTGTTCTATTCATTGAACAACTTTTATTATAAAAATATTTTTATCTTTTGCAACAAAGTGAAATAAAAAATTCATAAATTAGGATAGCAATGCCTCGAGAGACCCTGAAAAAATTGTTTTTATTTTACGACTAAAAAGTTCAAATAAAAAATTAACGCTTTTATTTAGAATGCACTAACAAGAATAAAATAACTTTATAAAAACCTCATTGAATATTTTATTTTAAGTTCCAATGAGGTCACATTTTTATATTTTCCTTTTTTCCAATTTTTTTTTTTTTTTTTTTAATAAAATTATTTTATAAAATTCTGAAATTATAATTTGTGGTTTTTCCCAAATATTTTGGAATAGGCCTGATTTACAACTAAATGTTGCCTGTAATTTATATTTTGAATAGAAGGGCTGTTTTTAAAATTTATTTATGTTAAAAATAATATCTTTTAATTTTTCTCCCAAAGGCTGCGCAAACCTCATCCATTAAAATATTTCTTTAACTACGGGTATTAACTTTAGCGAAATAGTATCAATATTCTCAAATGCTCTAATTGTCATTCTGTCCTAAAAAAAAAAAAATCATTTTTTGCACGCTTAGTTTATACTTAAAAAGACATTAAAACTAAAGAATTGGGCTTTTGTGTATTATTTCGTTCGCTAAAATTATTTTGATTTTTCAGGGTTCAACTTCAAATCAAGTTCCAAAATTATTACCAAAAGGTGAGGTTGATTTTGCTCGTGAAATAAAAGCTTAATCTCAATCGGTGAGCTCTCTGGCGGCCATCGTGTCAGACGATAAAGACAGAACACATGGACAGTAACGAGATTAAAAAAAAAAACATTTTTAGATTCAAAGGACCTCAATTTGAGGATATTTATTGAAATAAATTCCATCTATTCTATGCTAGATTAGCCTGTAGGTGTGATAGGAAAGTAAAAGAAGCTTTGTTTGTTTACTTTAAGAAGCTGGCGGGAAGAACAAAAGTGAAATTGGTTTTATATGTCTTGCACTTACTATAACAACAACAAAAGAAGAAAGTGTTACAAGTAAAACTGTTTATTTTTTCAATTTCCTGTATGATTGAGAAGATTATCCTTTTCTCTCTCAATTAATGTATGCTATTAAATATGTATGTAATGGGGGGATTAATGGGTCTTGAGTGATTAAGGGAAACAAACTGATATCATTCGAGAGTCAAGAGATGTCGGTGATCTTTACATATATCTATGAAAGTTACTATGTGTAAGCGCCCCTCCATTCGAGCCCTCGAGGCTTTGAGAGTGCCTCAACTGATTTTATTGAAGTCAACTTCATTCACCTTCTCCTTCTTAGGGGTCGGCATTAAAAACAATAGATCGGAGAGAAAGAAAAAGCCTGATGTTTGATGAGGGAAGGCACAAGAAATGCCACTCTTAGCTCGGGTAACTCATAGTTGCTAGCCACTATGTACTCATCAGATGTGTGTCTCTGAGTGATTTGTGTAGACAATTTATGAAACGTGGTAGAGTGTAACAACTGTGAGATGACTGCAAAAATTAGCATAAAAATATGACAGTATCATTATTAGATTTGTAATTTAATGTAGTTATTTGTTTCGTCTACAATAACTCCAAAAATAATTATTCGATTGTGTTGAAATTTAAATCACATCTAAAATAGAGCTAAATGCCGAGAAATTAATGATTTAGGGCGGGTGCTAGAGGGGTAATATTTTTTCTTAGTCACACTATAGTTTTGATATATATTATGAAATTAGACCTCCTCCCAAGTAAAATTATATTCAACAATTATATTTAATTTATATATAATTTATATTAATTAATAAAAACATTTAATATTTATTAGTCAACTTTAAAAATATTGCCAGTGGGGGAGGGGGGATCGAACCCGCATCTTTCAGTTATAAAGTTAATATTTAAAGTTGAACTTGGAGCATACTAATTTTTTTTGAGGTAAAAGCCTTAAATTAAAGGCTTAAAAACCCTCAATCCTAACAAAAAAAATCATTCCCCGGTTGGTTACCCCTGGTGT
>JAAAKE020115894.1:0-16038 GCA_010014785.2 Anisolabis maritima | reverse complement strand
GGTGTGTGTTGCGAGATTAATAAACATTTAAAACAAAATGTATATATATGACATTTACACAAACTACCGAAAAAATAAATAAATAAAATAGATAAGATTATTATAAACAGAATTAATTGTTTTGGGCTACAATTGGTCTTTTTAACCAGGAGTAGAAGTCTAAAAATTTAAGACTAAAAAAAAAGTTTTATTAAAAACTAAATCTATTTAAAAAAAAAATAAAGTTTTTTTGCCTAAAATTTTATAAAACCTGAGCAAGGATTTTAACTTTTTGCTTTGTGTCTCCTTGTAAATTTTTTAAACTCGAATCGTTGATGTAATGAGAGAATGAGAAAATATTTTGGAGCCTTTTAATATCTTCTTGGTCACTCCTAGGGCTGTAAATTTGTTCCGACGAGTCGTTCCAAAGCCAAAATAGAAGCTACACACACACACACACACACATATATACACTAACGCATATTAAGAATTTTTTGCATTTTGACTTGAAACGTGAGGATTGGGCGGGAGTTTTTTTTTTTGCAAGGATATAATACAAAAACTTCGCAACCTTTTTATTAAAATATTTTTATTTAACGATTCTGTCTTCTTTGGGTCTTTTAAATTTCTTCAACATTTTAAAATCTTGCTGACAAATAGTTTGATTACATTGCTTATTGAGCGAAACCAGAAGGACTCGCTTCGAAACGTCATCGTTAAAGCGTAAATAAAAATATTTTAATAAAAAACGCCTTCTCAACCAAATCATGAGATAACTTAAGAATTGACTTATTTTAATTTATTCATTTGCATTTTACTTTCAATTTATTTTTAATATTTAAATTTATATTGAAAAAGGTCAGTTTTTTTTTTTTTTTTTTTTTTTTTGAATTTTTCCTTTAAAATTAATAAGATCAAAGAGAATGGGTTGAATAAAATAAATAAGGAAATTAAGGTAGAGGGTTTCAAACCCGAAAATGGAAATAAATTTGTTAAATTTTACATGCATCTCGGTATGCGACATGTAAGAATACTAAAAGATAAATAAAAAATTTTAATCTTGCGCATTTTTTCATATCATATCACTGATATTGGGAGGGGGGGTGTTGCATTTTTCATGATCATAATACTTTCCCCTTACTACTATATATAAGAGTCCGGGAAAGTAAAATATCAATAGCTTTCGGATAATGAATTAGTAATTAATAAAAAAAAATTCTTAAAATTTTAAGCCCCATAAGAATTTAATTTTTATTTCACTCTTTTGACCCCGTGACCCTCACCCGCCCTTTGTATTTGGGAGCTCGAGAAGCAGCATTCTTTCATCTTACTCTATTTCAGCCTAATACGAAAAATATTTTTATCTATACCTACATGGGTAGTTAAAATTTGCACAGGCCTTAGCAAAGTGTTTTTCTCAAACCCTTCAAAGAGAAGAATTTACATTACGTGTATATTCACTTAAAAAAAAAACTTGTACTTTGTTGTGTTGTTCTAACTCGATGAATATGCACCAGAAGACAACTAATTTCTTTGTTTTGTATATACTTTATATGTATAAGGCGAGGTGTAATTGCAAGCGACTGGCGCCATCGGAATAAACAATTAATATTCAAGAGAGGGGGAATAGGAACTGAATATATCTTAATTATGTATTATCTTATGACGGCCATCTTGGCTTTGTTCGTCAAGGATAACCGAGTTTTAATTCATGACTTAGAAAACGAAATTCAACACTCTGTTTATTTGTATTTATTTAAAATACATAAATTATAACATTGACTCCACTTGGTGCAGAGATAGAGGTCTGGCTTACGTACCAAAGGTCAGTGGTTCGCTTCCCGTCCTGAGCGACCAAATTTTATTTATATTATATTGGCTACTAATTATTATAAATAAATAAGGAGTCTAAATGACCTCCGATGCCGAAAGACTTAAGAAAAAAAAAAAAACATTGACTCCAGAAATAAGAATTATTATTATTTTTTAGCAAAATATTTAATATTTACAGTAACGAGGGTTTATGTCACCCAGTTAAAAAAAGCTGCTACTCTACGCTA
The DNA here is from genome assembly GCA_010014785.2 of Anisolabis maritima. Taxonomy (NCBI): domain Eukaryota; kingdom Metazoa; phylum Arthropoda; class Insecta; order Dermaptera; family Anisolabididae; genus Anisolabis; species Anisolabis maritima. The sequence continues at coordinate 13,999 of JAAAKE020115894.1, read as the reverse complement.
CTTGTTGCATGCTTTTCCTAAAATTTTTTATTTCGTGTTCTATTTTCCCTTTGCCTTTTTTATATTCGTTCTATCCTGGTAGAGTCCTAAATTTTTTCACTCTTAAAATGTTAAAAAATGAAATGCTTTCCCATTCTTATAGCATGATGATATAAGGTATGTTTTCATGAGGGCTCTAAATACTCGACCCCCCCCCCCCCCCGCTCTCCCCCCAAAATTTTTTTTACTTGCCTAATTTCTCAAAGTATAAAAAATTACCAATTGCCAATTCTCGAATTTGCAAGATTTTCGTTAATAATATTAATTTTAAAAGAAATACATCCATGGCTTGCACAAATCAGTTTGCTTATGTATTTATTTCTAATCTGGAATTTAGACAATCCATTTAACTTCTTCTCCAATTTAATGTTTTTCTTTTTTTTATCATAAAGATTTTATATTTAATGTACTTTAGGCTTAAATATAATTCCGAATAAGCATGGTATTTGAATTTGAATTGTTTACCTTCCTGAATATATGTAAAAACTTCATTTTGCAAGCTATGGTATATTCTTATAATTTTTGTTGTTAATTTGAAAAAAATAATATTTATCTTCTTTATAGTTATTTTAGATTATTCGCTTAATTCGCACTAATAATAATTAAATTATCGTTAATTTATATTAGAAAAAAACGAAACGATGATATCGGAGGTGGTCTCAAAATTTAGCCTTAAGGTAGAGGAGAGTCATGATAAAAAGAGATTAGATAAAAATGATTAGTAATTTAAACTTTTTACTTTGATTATAAATTCAATTTAGACAAAAAAAATAACCTTTTCTATAAGATGATTTTATTTTGAAAATAAGAGAAATAAATTTTAATCTTTCCCAAGGTTTCGTTTTTATGTAAATAACGATAATAGCAAAGAATTTTATATTTCCTCATAAAAGAAAGAAATATTTTCCTATCAAAAATTTAATGTTTATAAATAAATATTAATTCCGTTCTCCTTTGTCATATTAAAATATTATTTATTTATATAATCATTCATATAAATATAATGGATTCAGGCTATAATTAAGATGAAATTACCTTCTAAATTATAATCCACATTTTCAGCAGATATAAATCTTAATCTTAAAACCAACCACTCCCTTAGCGGTGTCCTTTATCCGGAAATTTAAAATTGGCCAGCCCTGTATTATTAACTTTAATTAAAACTAGCTTCTTTCAAATAAATAAATAAATAGACTATAAAACAGATCCAGTATTTTTACTATTAAGAATTATAAATTTATCGTTATTCATAAAAAAAAAAACTTTTAAAACCAATTGTAAATATTTTGAAGGTATATTTTATTTGTTAATTTTTCATATATATTATTATATTGTTTTAAGTCTTTTTTTCGATATTTAGACTCCGTCATTATTTGTTTATATTAATTGGTAGCCAAAATAATATAAATACATTTTTATTTATTTACACTCAATTCCCAAAATATTTTTATTTTTTGGGGCAATTATCCAAGATTCTTCTGATAGATTTCTTGAATAAATAAATGACGGGAAGGGAGCCACTGTGAAGCGAGGCTTATACCTCTGAACTAAGAGACAGGGCGTCTTATATAATTAATATTATAAAATCTGGCATATATTAAATATATATAAAAAAATTGCTAATTGCTAATATAAATAAAAAAGTACATCAGTAAAGTATTAGTACCCGTTGGGCGATTTTATTGAAAAGTTTCGAATGTTTTTTTGTTTTTAAGAAATCTTGTTAAGAGAAAGTAATAAAAATTAAATCTCATATCCTGGAATAGTGAGTAAATTAGTTATTTCGGAATTCATTGCGTTTCCGCCAAACCCGAAAAAAGTGAAACCATTAACTAAAGGGGAGATCAATCCCCCCACTCTCCTGATTCCATATGATCCACCACTGTCATGTCCAATTTCTTGTTGATAAATTAAATTTTAATGAGCATAATAATTATTTACTTTTTTTTTCCTTCTAAACATTTACTCTCAATTCCCAAAATACTTTTCATTTTTTTGGGACAATTATCCAAGATTCTTCTGGTAGATTGCTTGAACAAATGACACCATTTATTTTTTTCTATTTAAAATTATTGAGATTCCAAAAATACTTATAAAATTCGTTGGCTATTTCGGATGATTTGCTTAGGGTTCATTTACTTGATTTCATCGATCCTTTTGAGAGGTTTTACTTCATTGGTATTATAAAATTTTGGAAGTCTTTTTCATATTCATTCATTCTTTGGAAAATCATTAAAAAGCTTATTTATTCCTTTTCAGATTTATCAACTTTTTGCAAATGGATCACACTGCTAATATCATCTCATCCGACATCTGCATTTCATCTATACTCAACAGAGATATCCACAGGACGGACGGACGGACACATCAAACCAACACAACCGCTCCAAATGAACTTTAGGAAATTTAAAATTCATGTCGGCGAAAAAAAAATTAATTCAACAGTTTTAATTGCATTTTCATCTCAGACATAGACATAATAGTTTTCTTTGTTGCGTTTTAAATTGCCTGTTGAATTCGTCTCTGTTCATCAGACAAGTGTCTGTTGTCACGACATTTGAGAACTCACGCACAACATTTGTATAATAAAAAGCGAGTGGGGGGTAGGGGAGGGTTGGTCAAGTGACATACTGTAGTACAAGGGTCTTAAGATTCAAATTCTGGTATCAAACCATCAAACATGCATCACGCTCCTTCAGTCATCTTGCATGTAAGCATGCACGCACAGTGGGAGGGCAATTTGGTAAACATCCAATCCAAAAAATTACATTCTTTATTTCTACGCCCAATGCGGCGCCACTAATCCTGAAATAATTCCATCTGTATCTAAATAAAAATTTCTTTGGCTTCTTAAAAAAAAAAAAAACTGAATTAGAACCTGAAAGAATTTCAATTAATAAGGCGTTTAGAAATATATCAATATAAATTAATTGGAATTCTTTTATTATTTCTAATTTAAAAAATTCGGGATTTCAGAGCCGCTTGGCATTGGTGCCAGCCTTTTTTTTTTCAGCATGCCAGAAGTCCGGCCGCCACTCCGCACGATTCGGACATACACATAGTTTGGTCAAATTGAAACCCACTTTTTTTTGGCCGTTTTTTGGGCATTCACCGGTCGTATATGGAACAGCGCCATAGCTTGCTTGCATGCACTAATACACATCACAAAAATCAAATGCCTGAATACTTGTGCGTGAATGTCGATGATGTGGAGAGCGATAAACTAACTAAAAAACAAAAGCGTTCAAAAAGTTACATGAAAAATTTTATTAACAAAGACTACATATTTAGGTTTAAATACATTTTATTCTGTATAAAATCATAACTTTTAAAAAATATACTTGGACGCAATAAATAGCTCCCACACAGTAGCTATCAAAACAACTGGTAGTGATTAACCTGTAAAACGCATGCGCGGACTTCTATTCACTTTTGATTTGTTCACTACGGAAGCTAGACGTGTTTTCACAATCAGGGCTTCCATTACATTTACAACACAAATTTAACAAAAGACATTTGCGTTTTTTTAAAGTAACTATTAATAATAATAGCAAAAATTATTAATTTGAAATAAAAAAAAATACAAAGATATATGAAATTAATTTTTAAATGCCGACGCATCCACCGCTTTCATTGACCATACACCACCATGATGGATCAATATCACTGTATGTAATTAGACACCGATTCACCATCAATATCCGATTTCTTAAATGATTGCTTTCATTGAATAATTATACCAATCAGATTTTGTTTGGCTGCTTTTAGGATCGATTACAAGCAATAAAGTTGAAAGTTCAAAGGTTTCATTACACGAAAGTAAATTTCCGCTGTCATATAAAACACCTACAGCAGAAATTATCTGAAATAAAAAAAAAAAAAAAATTCACAATTTATCACGACTTTTTTTTTTTTTTTTTCAAAAGAAAATCTTTATTTATCAACGGGACTTGACATAGTGAATACTCGTGTTATTTTAAAGTTTGTGGCTTTGGACATTGGCCGGCTTAATTTTTCACATCGATGTTAAAAGTTGGGTTTGTGTGCGTATATATATATATATATATGATGTAAGATAAAACGCCGCCTCTCTCAAAAAAATCTCTTAACAGATTTGTTTCTCCTCCCGATGGAAACTGTCTGCTCGATCAAAGCCAACGTCACGTCTGATGAATTCATAGTTATAAAGACGCGACCTTTTGGCCCTTCACAACTCCAAAAAAAGAAACAGCCATTTAATTTTCAATTCCCCACCCTTTTAATAATCTATAAAGTTAAATTTCGAGAAAGTTTAAAATTATTTATGCTGTTTAAATTTCTCTATATTTATCAAATAAACGATGTAATAAATAGTTTAGAATCGGGGAAAAATTTTACTTTTTTTTATTATTGTCCTCGTTAAATTTTAATACCCCATTATAATGCGATCCCTCTCTCTTTCTCTTTCTTTTTTTTCTTAAAAAAGGTTTTAGTAATTAAAATAAAAAAATTTAAATAAATGATTAGGATTAGAATATAAAAGTAAATTTATGTTCGTTTTTTCAAAGAGAGCGTAAAAGCTGGCGGATTGACTTCTTGGTTTGGACCTTTATACCAAAAAGCAATTAAGCTACCAGCTATCTTCATCGATCAAATTCGTGACTAAATCAAAATCAATTAAACGCGCACAGTGATCGGATATAGAGAGACAACAACAACCAGGGGGCTTAAAAGCATAAACTGGTCTATCGTTCTTTAGCTCTAATTTGAAAAATCTATCACACATTTATATTAAGCCTTGATTTAATTTCGTAACTCAAAAGAGACCGTTGCCCTCGTATCTGGGTGGAGTCGTCGCCAAAAATTCGAGTAGCGAAATCAAATCGACGCGTTCGATAGCGAATTGAAAAATCAATGCCATTAATTAACACACAGACAGACACAATATGTTAAACAGACCGAGAAAATGGCCATAAAACACCAAACACAAAAGATAAATTGCACAAGAAATTTCTCAACATTAATGAAGTGTTTATTTATATACTAGAAGATTTAAAGTTTCAATTTTATTATACTACAAATAAAATTTAATAAATTGATCGTTATTGTTATATAAAAAATTTCTTATTCTATTCCGACTGATTTGTTTTGAAAAAATATTAGGTACAAAATTTTTGATAACGGGATTCAAACTTAACATGTTATTTTCATATTCTTGACTCTGACAAACCATTTTTACCTTTTACCTGAATTGATAATTTTTTTTAACTCGGCAAAAAATGTATAATTATCGTAATTTGTTAATCCATTTGCATATCCCAACTCTTCTTCGAAATTATTTATTTTTTTTTTTTGAAAGTATCATGTTGGAAACAATTATAAGAAAGAAACTTCAGCCAAAAGGAGAAAATCCAAACAACTTTCTAGTAGAGTTGACGTTTCGAATACAAGTCGTGCTCATCATCAGATATAAACACAGATCAAAATTAAAAAAACTTCTATCTAAGTTACTTAAAAACCCTCACATTCATTCATACATACATAGCCAAAATATTCATTATTGAAAATTCCTTCATATTTTGATACCAAAATAATCATTTTCCATTTTTGACTTTAAATTTATATTTAAAAAAATTTCAATTATTTTTAGTAAGATTGAATTATTTAATTAAATCGATTATTTTATGCCTAAATAAGTTTTGCAAAAATATACGATTCACCAAAATCACTACGATAAATTTCTTAAAATGCTTACATTAGCATAGAAATATCTTATTATATACATAAATCAAATTTTTCTTGTTAACTTTAAGAACAATTTTTCGTATTCTTAAAAATTGTGGTTAGAGCTACCAACTATAAATACAAAGGGCGGGGGGATTAATTCCGAATAATAGCTTTCAAAATTTCTGCGTTTTAGACAAACTTTCCTTTGGAAATTATTTCAATTAAAATTAATTATTAAAAAACTTTAGATTTATTTTCTTATGTGACGATTTCTTTTATAAAGAAAAAAAAAAATTCATTCTAAATTAGAAAAAAATTTCATATTCTTACACCAAAGTTAATCTAAACAATCATGAAGATAAATGATCGATAAAGGGGGCTCTAATTCTGAGAAGGATGCAAAGCAGGAGCAGCCAAAAAATATGAATTCTCCGGATGCTTAATGAATAATGAGATGTTTTGGGTCAAATTTATCTCATAAAATAAATCAATAACAATACATCTCATATACATGTATTGTGACCTTTCAATAAGAACTAACTCTAGGCAATCCATTCATGTTGAGACAATAAATTTGCCCGAAAAGCATCCGGAGGCTTCATATTTTTTGGCTGCTCCTGCCTTGGATCCTAAACAATCATGAAGGCCATCGGTGGAGTGGCTGAATTTCGCAAATTACTCTTAATCGCCAATTTTTAAAATTTATTTTAGGGTTCAGAGTTCCATTTCCCCAACAAACTTCGTATTTCACTAAAAAATGACTCATCTCAATTTCAAATCCTTGTCCTTTTTTTATCTTCAACCTAACAAGAACTAAATCGTCCATTTGCATACCTCAATACTAATACAAATCATTATTCAATTTTCATTACTCATATTAAATTTTCAAATGATTTCAAAATCCTTCCACTTCGATGTATGAGCCTCAACTTTTCAACGCCAATTAAATATTTAAATCTCTTCTATCACCTTAAATACAAATTCGTATTAACACAGTAAAATTTTATAATATATATTACGTACAAATTGAAATTTATTTAATCGATTTAATGGCTGGTTTTTATTTTATTGTCTCACTAAGTATACATCCTTTATTCACATCTTAACGCCTGTTTTGATCACTTTAACAAACAAGTGAATTTCTTCAATGCAACAATCGATCTATCAGCGTCTCATCAAACATATACTGACACATAAGTACGCCTCTCCTCCATAGCTCTTGTTTTTGAAGTTTAAATTGACCGGAAACAAGAACCAGATAAAGACGATGAAAAGTATTAATAAAATAAATATATAAAGAAGTAAAATCGATAAAAACATGTTGACGGATAAAAATCGTATGACATCGCGGTTTTTTGCTCATTTTATTTGAACTAAGAAACACACACACACACACACATGGACATGACACACCGACATCTCTTTTTCATTCATTAAGATATTCATCAAATTCTATATATACTAAAATTAGTACCGAAAAAAAAAAAATTATGAATATATAAATATTCAAATGAATTTAATAACTCAAGGTTTCAAATTATCTATAAGTAGAGGAAAAAATATAATTTATAGACCAGTAAAATGAAAATTTTCAAACGAATTATATAAAACAAAATTTGTAATATCGGCCAATTCCTCTTGGATTCACTTTCTGAAAAAATGCATATTACGGACCTCATTCATAAAGGGGCATAACACGCCGCCCAGCTCAAAATATTGGAAAAGTAATTGGTCAGTGTCGTGAATACTTAAGTGCATTTTCCTTTTTTAAATATTTATATAAATTCAAATCCAAATTTTAATAAAAAATAAAAAAAAAAACATTTAGGAGTATAAACCAGTCGGAATTTTGATTTTTTAAAAAATTATTTATATCATTGGGAAGTTCTCAAATTTTATTAAAATTGAAAGCAAAATTTCTATCAAATGAAAAATAAAATGGGCGGTTACTCTACTAGAAGTGTTAAAATTATTACCGATCCTTATAAAAGTTACTCACAATATTAAATCCAAACAATTGTTGGTTAAACAAACTGTAAAACTCACTGACATATCTCTGGACAAAGCGAAAATGCGCTTAAAAATAAGTAAAAAGGAGCTATTATAATAATTTTAACTTATCAGATACTTTATGAATTTTTCCAGTAACACGTTAATTTTTTTTATCTACTTTCCAAAAGTACTTGAAATACTCGGGAATACTTAAATATTTTTTCAATTCATCACTAGTACTATAAGACCTTTGTTAGTAATCAATATCAATTCATCTTAAAGAAAGAAATTTTGACTCCAGTTTAAAAGTACTTTAATTATCAAAACAAACGATACGAGCTGATGCGCTAAAATTTATCTTCTACGGCCCCTCATTCTTTTAGGTAGTTCCTCAACTTTTTACTAAACAATTCTAGGTACCTGATATCTAATAAAAAGCTTACTAACGAAAACGAAACATGCATTATATCGTGCAGCTTAACCGAAAACTGATATGCGCTCAGCTTTAAAATGGCGTATCGTTTAAATTAATTAATTAAATTTTGAGTTGGTGGTCCGGTGACCCGTTCGTTAGCGCACATCTGTCTATGCCTGATTATACGGCCAGGTCATTTACGCAACGTTAAATCGTATCGCAGTTTCGATTTATTTATATTAACAAAATGCAAATCTAAATTCGTAATTAGTTTAATGGATCAAAAAAGCAACGAGAGACTTTTATTTACGCTGCGTCTTTTCTTCTCCTACCAATTCGAAACTTCACTTGAATCCATTTTTAAATGAGTATTTTTTTATAAAAGACAAAAAAAATACAAATCTCTTTCTTTATATAAATATTAAAGTTTAAAGTTTAAAAAATCCCTTCATTTCGTAATTAAATTTATATTAATCATCCATCAATTAAAGCGAAATCGAAATTTCCAAAAAAAAAAAAATTAATTCCAAAATTCTAAAAATCAAATTGACCGGCCTTTAAGATTTATTTATTTATTTATGAAAATAAACATCATTCTCACCTTCTCTTTAATATTATCACTATCTTCTTATTTATTAATTGCTCTACGTGTCGAGATAAAACTTATTCAATTTTTTTTTAACCGCCGTTGGCATTTATTTCTCTCGCATCTGCCCCTTTTGAAAGGTCATCACATCCCGAACCATTAACATAACAGATACACGACATTTTTTTTTACTTAGAGTTTACTTCAAAATTTGGAGGTATTTTCTGGGCCAGTGGGTTGTGTGCGTGTGCGTGAACCCCTGTGGAGTGTGTGCGTGTGTGTGTGTTAGCTCCCTCTCGATGGTTGGTCATTTCTCATGGCGACAACTTGATGCATGGCTTTTAAAACCTTAAAAACAAACAACGCTTAAAACAATTACAGTGTGAAAGGCACACCCTGAACTCTTAAAAATTAATAAATCTCAAATATAATTATCCATCTGGAAAATTCCGTCTGGAGAGGAAAAAAAATAATTTATATATCATTCTGATATTAAATTAGTTTTTGGAAAGTAAATAAATTACTTAATACTGATCATAAAAACAAGATTTTCTCGCTCCCTCTCAAAGTAAATGGCAGCATTTCCAATTAAAAAAAAGAACTATAGTCTTAGTACATTTACATTTCCATTTTTAGTTGTATTTAATAAATATAATAACCATCCAAATATAGCGTAATATTTTGTGGAAAATTTTTGTCTCTTTTTAATGAATTATTAATCGAAAGTCTTATAAATTAATTAGACCTAAATTTTAACGATGACTACTAAGAGGCTTTCCAATACTAGCACGCAAAAAAAAAAAATTAATTTAGGTTGCGGTAATAGAACAAAACGTGGAAGGATAATAATAGAACCAAAAGCTTGAAGTAATTTTAATTCTTTTCCTTACCCATTCACTATCCCGTTATTAAATTTGGCAAAAACAGACAATTTTAATGCTCTCTCTGTTTGCTAATGGAATGTTCAGGGCGTCATGTTAAAGATGGTTTTCCATTGGCGCGGCAAGTTCTACTCTTAATGAGATCGCACCGTCCTTCTTTATCGGCGCGTTATTTATGGCGTCCTGCCTCCAGGAGTTGCCAGAACAGGAACAGGAATAGCAATAGCAGCAGCCGTTTTGGTCCACCATCCACTAATGGAGCTACTCAAATATTTATGTCTTAATATCGCAATCTACAATATCATAATATAATATCATCATACGTACCATCCACGACATCTGAATTTGTGCTTCCATTCAGAGCCAAAGGTCAGGATATCAACTAAATACAATATCTCTAAACATTGTCAAAATTTTAACTTCTTTTTAGATTTATTATCAAAAACAAAGATTAATTTTACTTGATTACAATATATTATCCCCATAAACATGATTATAAACAAAATTTCAAAATAATCTTTTAAATTCTGATATTAGAATCATGAATTCAAAAGAATCTTTAAATCCGATTAATCTCTATCACCAACATAAACTCAAGTTTTATGCATAAATCTTTCAAAAAATTCTGGATCAGCTCTATCTCATGTGATTAAACACTCTTAGGGAAGAAATAGTGCAGCGAAACACATTAATTAAAATAAAATGTCCCTTTTAAAAAGACATCACAGATCCTGTTCTCTTTCAATTATACAAAACTAATTCTCTGGAAATTTAGGCAAGATATTTTCTAAGGCGAGCATCATATTATCGTTGGAGGGTTGAATTCATTCAAACATTTTCATAAACACCGAGCATTATTTAAATAAACATTGAATTGATCACATTAAAATTTTTTTTCTATAAAATATGGTTTTATTAAATTTTTGTGGACTGTTAGGTTTCAGAGGGGTAAAACTGTGTGTACATTACTGGAAACTGATTATTTACCAATTTATAAAATAATTTTTTAGCCCTGTCCCGAATGTCAGTGTTTCGCTTCTCATCCTGAGCGCCAAAAATTTATTTAAATTATATTGGCTACCAATTAATTTAAATAAATAAGGACTGAGTCTAAATGGCCTCAGATGCCGAAAGACTTAAAAAATGTATATTGTTGGAGATTTCACTGAACGAATAAAAGATGTTGAAAATATCTAAAGAAACAATTCTCATAAATAAATAACCAGGACGTTGCTGCATCATTTTCCTTTGAGAAAAATAAAATATTTATTATTTTTAAATTCATCTGGATAAAAAGCTAATAAATATCTGAAATAATTTCGAGTTCACATACAAATTCTCCCGATTTAAAAAAAAAAAACATTTGAATTTGAAATTCAAAAAAAAAAAAAAATTCGAAGATTCACAATCAACTCCTTTGTATGGATCATCTCTCGCTGGAAGGAAAGATAAATTTCAGAAACACAGAGGCATAAACCATATTACTCGTTTGAATTCAATCGAATTATATAAAATAAAGGTGAAAACGCATGGATTTTCATGCCACGCGATGATTTGTAAATCAATTTGTGACAGAGAAAAGGTGCTTGTGCTTCACACATTAACAGATACACCCACTTCTCAAGGAAAAAAAAAATTATATTGGAAATGGTAAGAATGCTTCAAAGCAGCCCATTTGATATACACACCAACACAACCATAGACGCAAAAATGTTAATTAAATCCGCCTTTGGAGTCATTTATCTGCAGGGGGCCGTGTCAAGAGGTTTGTTCATTGCCCGCTAAAACCGTTGTGGTCAAACATATTTTATTCATTAGCACAGACACCCAAACATTCTCAGACTACATCATCCCACTAGAAGAAGAACATCAAGCATAAACAAATGAACCAAGCCCGAGAAACAATTACCATTTCAAAAAAATTAATAAATAAATATTCAGCAATCAACCCGATCTTATTACTTCTTACATCACTCTTTTTTTTAACTGAAAAATAATAATAATAATAATAATATACATAACATTAAAATAATATAATAGAAGAGACACACTAATGTTGGCATGAAAAATTTTTGGTGTAGGAGAGATTTCAAAACATATTTTATTTGAAAATCATAATTTAAAAATTCTTCGATTTCTGAGTCACTTCTAGAAATAAATAATAAATTTCTAACAAAATCACTTGTTTGGTCTATTGGTTTAATACAGAACTATATAAAAATTGAAATTTTATTACTTTTACTGACATTTATTTTCTCGAGAAAAAAATTTATATTCCGGTACAGATTCCAAAAATATAAAAATTAAAGGGTCATATTATTATGTAAAATCAAAGAAAAGTGCACTATGAAGTAAAATTAGAGTATTAATAGAAAAATATAGGAATTTCAGCTGGAATGAATATTATTTAAAAAAATGAATAAATTCAAAGCAGCCTTTTATTAATATGCCTAAATCTCTTTTTATACGATTTTTTTTAAAGAGGATTGGAATATCAAATAATTTTACTTATCCGATTTTTATTCAATTTTTTGCGGCCAAACAAAAGTCTAATTTAGAAAAAGAATTTTATATAATTGAATTAAGAAAATTCTAAATTACCGAAATCCAATTCCAATCTGCACTTTTTCTATGTATTCAGTAGTTATTTTTATGCAAAATTTAAGAACCGTATTTATCACGTGAAAAAAGAGGTTTAGGTGTATTGAAAGAAACCTTCAGGGCAACGTTTCGTTATAAAATTCAGGCCTTAGTTTTATCAGAAATTATTTAAGAAATTATCATAGGAAAAAAAAGGCAAATTAAAAAAAGACTGCTTTGAATTTTTTTTTTTTTAATTTAAAATAAAAATTTCTTCAATTTAAATTAACTTTATTGTTGGTGTTTATTTTCAGCGGGGATCTTAAATCAAAACAAAAATCAGGTCAAGAAAAATTTGAAATATAAAAACAATTTTTAATTAAAAAAAAAAATTACTTTCTCTTATCTTTGAAAATTACAGTCCTATTATTATATCTAAAAATATCAATGACTAATTTTAAATAGCTAAAACTCTATGAAAAATAGTATATATATTACTTTATCTTTTAAAAAAAATTAATACGATGAATATCATGCGGTCGGTCACGTGACTTAATATTTTATAAATCCAAGAAAAGAAAATCATAAATTTTTCTAAAGAAAAACAACCCAACGTTCAGAATTCAGAGTTTCAAAGAGAAGAGATAAATTTCAGGACAAAAAAAAACTCCAAATCTGGACTACACACAAATACATTTACAAAGACCCACACACACCTACACACTCAAACAACTAAGTTCTTTTAAATCAGAATAAAAATAAACCAGACGATTCATCAAGTTAACGGTGAACGGTTCGACTTGTTTCGAATATTTGGCAATTAGATTCTTCTTTATGACATTCTGTTTCCAGTAGCCTAATCATTAACATAATCAAAGCGCTATTAATTAAAAAGTAAATATTCATTCCAACTTGCAGGCCCGGTAATGAGATAAGTGATCGATATATTGGTATTAATTTTAATTTCAGTAATTCCCTCTAGGCTAGCCTCCATCATTTCTGTTCATGTCATTTACAACTACAAAACTTAATTAGAAATATTAATAAATATTTGATAATTTTTTTTGTTAAACATCCAAGGATTCGCTTAGTATCTTCTCATAAATTGTGAGAATTAAAATTTACATAATCACTGAATATATTAGCCATTTCCATTTATTTATTTATTTATTTAATCCGTTTATTTACTGATTAACTAAATTATTAAAAAAAAAAATCGTAAAAATTATAATAAATGAGATGAAAAATGGCGGATTGTTTTTCAGTTATTGCTAATTTTTCAATGGCCATTGCGCTTTAAACCAAATTTTCACAATAGAAAATGAATCCTCTTCTTTCGATAGCAGGGAACTGTCTGTCTGTTTGTCTGGCCTTCTAGAGGCGAGTTACCGTTTCACTTGGGGTTTTTATTTTAGACTAATTTCTCAAAACAGTCTTCCATATTTTTTCATTTCCGATTAAGCCGACATCATAAAATTTTTATCAAAATTTCTTTTAATGAAAAAAAAAAAAAAATGTTTCAAAAGCAATCCATGATTGTTAGCAGGGCCGTAAAATGGATTCTTATCATTTCAACTTCCCTTTCCTAAAGATTAATTAATTCTAACTATTAAATTAAACACGGAATTTCAGAAAAAAATTTCTTTGTATTCAAGTTGGAATTTGATCCAACTTGAAATTTTATCTTACCTTTTGTTTCTCCAGCTGAAGATACGTAAAGGAAAGCGGCCCACACACACGCCGGAGACCCGAAACCCTTCCTTAATTTTTCTATTGTTTTTTTTTTTTTTTTATATCAAT
>JAAAKE020115872.1:0-16039 GCA_010014785.2 Anisolabis maritima | reverse complement strand
GTTCTAACATCTAAACTAAATATGTTATATATATCCATAAGATTATCTGGTTAAAGAAAAAAATCCAAAAAATCAGCCAGTAAAGTGGATCCCCAACAATTTGGGGGCAGGGGAAAATAAGTGTTAATATATTTCAAAGATCATGTAATATATAATTGATTTATGAATTTTTTCGTTGGTGTGAATTTTGAGAAAATCAAAAAAAAAAAAACAAAAAAAAAAAACGTAGTGAAATCTTTGTTCACATACAATCCACAGATACACACATACAAACAGACCATTTTACGGGACTTAATTTTTTAGAGGGGAGACTCAAAACGTGTATCTCCGTTGAAATCTTGAAATCAATTTTTTTTGCAATCGCTATTATTCCCTATACTATATATTACATGTATAAATAAGAGAAAATAAAAAAATGATATACTTCATGCTAAAATCATTACTTTTTTTGATATCTTAGTCAGATATTTTTGTTAGAAATGAGCTTTTGAAAAGCTCAGCAATAGAGTTTTAGGGCTTTGGAACCCTAGGACTCTGACCCATCTTTATCCTGCTTACTCGCATACTATGCTGCTCTGATAACACCTACTCTCAATATAATAATAATATCAGAGTACATACACATCAGAAACAACATATCAACTAAATTTTTTTTTGAAGAAGGCTACGGATTCATGAGCCGTACCTTCTAATCTAGTTCCAGTCAGTCTGTGAAATCTTATTATCATATAATAAATATAATTTAATTATTAAAAATCTGGTGAAACAGACTCTTGGGCGATTTTATTCAAGAGCTTCGCAAGCCTCGAAATATTTTAAGTTTGAGCCCAAACGTATTTTTGTTTTTGAGAAATCTCTTTATACTCACACACACACACACACACACACACACACACACACTATTTTGCGAAATTCAATTTTTTAGACTTAGATAACCTCAAAATGTTATTCTAAGATATAAATATATAAAATAATAAGAATATAAGATATACATATATAAAGTAATAATAATATAGTAAGATTCTGTTTAAATCTCATCAACAATTTTTTTTGCGAATGCAATACTTATATACTTGATTATATATATATATATATATATATATAGTAGATGAGAGAAAGTAAAAATAGGTCAACAATGAACCCAAGCTTTCTTATAATACCAAGGCAAAAGTCACCCTTCCCGTGGCCGAGAGGTTAAAGATATTGACATTGTTAATATTGAACCTTAAAAAAAAAAGTCAAAGGGTGTGGTTCAGATCCCAGGCAGTCCGATGAAAATTTATTAAAATCAATTGGATACCAATTAATGTAAATAAATATGCTTGAATAATATCGTTAATAAATATATTGTGTATCATTTAAAAGTCTATATGCCGTAGAGACTTAAATTAAAAAAAAGGCAAAAGTCAACCACCGGTAGTTAAATAAAATTAATACTTTAGGTGCTATTTTGATTTTTCTGGTATGGCTACAAGGTATTAATTTCCATTAGGAATTTGGAAAAAAAATTAAAAGGGAAGAAGATCGAAGTCCCTCCGCTGTTGGCCAGAAATTAACAATACAAATTATAAGATTCATGAGTTATATATAGCCGCCTATATATATATATATATCGTGAGCCTACAAAACCCGTAATATTTTCTCATTCAAAATTGACAAAAGACGCAAAAAACATAAAATTTTGTAGGTGTAACGACAATAATGGATAAGGTGGATGGACTTTTGAAGAGGATGCGCATTTAAAATTAAAAAAATTATCTGGAATTTTTTAAGGTGAAAAAGTGGCGATTGACCCTTGTGGTGGGTGTAGACGAGCCCTGACCTAGGCAGATGCATCTGCCCTATGGACAGATGCACCGGCCTCACTGTGCTTCCGGTCTCCTGGCACCTTTTCCGTCTCTGCACAGGTTCTTTAATTGACTCATTAATCAACACCCGATGCATGAGGCCTCCCAAGCGGCGTGCAATGCATGCTCTAATTATCCCAATACATTTCTTTATTAACTGTGCACCCTAAGCACTGTACTGTTTACTCCCTCTCATCTTAATTAATTAATAGGGTGTAAAAATAAATAATATTCAAATTAAATGGATTGGAAAGAATTTAGAATTTATTACAATAATTTTCTGAAGCAACGCTTACTTGATACATTTACAAAAAAGAGAGAGAAAAATGTGAACAGATAAACTAGCTCCCCTGGCTCCTGGTGAAGATGTAGAGGTCTCGCTTCATGTAACGACCGTCCTGAACGACAAAAATTTATTTACATTATATTGTCTATCAATTAGTTTAAATAAATCAGGGCGGACTCTAAATGGCCTCAGATCCTAAGAAAAACTAATTAAATCCTTTGAATTAATTTATTATTAGTTTATAACGATCGTATCCAAGAGGATGGGTAAAGTATTGTAATCGTATAAAAATTATTTTTGTGAAATTTTGGAGGAAAATCAGAATTATGACTTTTACAATTTGACTATTTTGGCGGTGGTGCCTATGTGTTATTTGTGAATGTGGATATGTTTTCTCACTCTTTCTCTTGACCAATTAGCTTGAAAATATTAAATGTACTGAATAGAAATAACCCACAATTATAACATTATTTATTTATTAATGATAACAACTGTGAAAGCTACACTTTAAAAAATATACAATATCTACAATCTTTGTAGCCCTGTTCGTTGGTGCAGAGCTAGAGGTCTGGCTTCACGTATCAAAGGTCCCGTCCTGAGCGGGAAGATTTAGATTATCTTAGCTACCAATTAATTTAAATAAATAAAGACGGAGTCAAAATGGTTTCAGATGCCGAAAATGACTTTAAAAAAAATATTTTTTAAACCTCCGTTTTTTATTTGGATTCTTTTATCTATTAATACTTTGTGGTCTTCTTCCTACAGTTTCTTTTTTTAAATAATTTTTAAAATAATTGTATAGATTATTATTCCTTAATTAATTAAAAAATTCTAAAAATATCTACTTTTTATAATCTGTGTTGGTATGTTAAATGTTAACCACATCGGTTTACTTTATTGACTAAAAAAAGAAGCAGTATTGTTCCAAAAATATAGGTCTTATTAAAAAATTCAAAAAAGTAATTAATTTTTTTATAAGTAACTAAACTATTTTTTTCATATTTTAAAAATATTTGTGTTTAGTAAATAATAAATAATGCATAATAATAAATGTTTCTAATAAAATTAGGTTTAATGTGGAAAGGGTTCAAGACTCTCTAGTCCCCTCTTTTCTTTTATGATATAGCTACTTAAAGAAACTTTTCATTTCTTTGGCTAATACAAATCAAGAACTGACGCCCGGTAGCTAGGCATCCATCCATTCAATTTTAATACATTATAATTAATTCTTTAGTTAAAAATTTTGATATATTAGTCTGCTAATTTCTTTATTCAAAAACAAATAATAAAGGTGAAATGGTACATTACTATGAATATCAGGTTTTGAACTAAATCTGTGACTTGTATGGTAGTAGGAAATTATTAGTCTATCTATTACAACAAAAAAAAATTAGGCTATACTATATATAATATGAAATTAGAATTTTCCTTTTTATTGTCTGAAAAAATATTTTTCTTATTATACACCTTATTTTTTGAACAAACCTCGTAATTTTCCATAGTTCCAAATTTAGGAGCTTTAAAATGTGTATTAAAAAGTAAATGTGTCAACAATGTCAGTGTTAAAGGTTTTGGACAAGTTTAGAGATTAAAATGTGTTTTTTCTTAAAAGTGAAGATAAGGAACCACAGGAAATTGATTTCGACAGAAAGGTGTGCATACATTTCTCGCTATGAGGAAAATTCCTTTCAAACCATTTTCTGATCAAATAATTTTACAATTGATGCCATTGACGAATAGCCTTCTTAATAATTTTTTTATTGCTAGTAAAAGGAAGACAAAAAAAAATAAAAAATGTAATTTAAAAAAGTATCGGAAGCACATATTACTGAAAAATTTGTTTTTTCATAATTAATATCAAGAATATTTATCAAAAAAAATAATTTTTCTAGTCTTTTCGAATGCCTTATTATATTTTAAATGTTGGTTAATAGTTCTAACCTCTTAAGGATAGAGGGTTTAAAAAGTCCTTAGAAAAGCTTTTATTTATAAGATATTCACAAACAAAATCGGCACAATGTATAAATAATATAAACTTAAATAGCACCTTGCAGATATGTAACCTGTAAATTTTTTGTATATTTTTTTTAAAGAGGGAGCTAGAGAGAGAAAGAATGAAAAAGAGAGGGGAGAGTTGTGCAAAAAGAGCGCATGGAAGCATGCCATTCATCCCGATTTGCAAATTGCAAACCCTTTTGGTCACAGACCACACCTCTCCCCCTTTCCCTTCTCTTTTATAAAATCACAAAATGGCGGACCTCTGTGCAAAATTTTTTCTAATCTATATAAATATATTTTACAAATAGCATTCCATTTTGGAGTATAGTTTTGGTGTTATTTTCAAAATTTTATATTTTCTCATATATGGGAAAGAGGACTTTATCAATTGGTTAGTCTGGTGAGTTCAAGAAATATGAAAAGATATTAAGAAATAATTCATAAAGAAATTTGAAAATGTCAATTTCATACTATGGGGAGCTATAATATTTGAAAACAATTGCCATTACATCAAACAATAGGAGTTTTTCAATCGTTTAAAATAGTCACCTACATACGCGGGGCATTAAGGATGATCAAAAACGTCTGATTGTTTTAAACGTTTGGAAATTGTTCTTAGAATAAACCTAATATTTACAGTTTGAATATAATAATTTGAATAATAAATTATTATCTTATTTATTGATCGATATTATGAAATTTGGATAGACTATGTTTTCTCTTCTATAAGAGGAAATGTTTTTTTAATAGATAAGGTGGAATATGTTTTATTAAATAATTTTTTAAAAAATTGTAAATATTAGTTATGTGGACCAAAGCTTCAAATTCTTTCCATCTTCAGCTTTTTCTTTTCCGTTTAAATTGAAGATTTAAAAAATATATATATTACAATATATATATTGTATATAATTATTTTATGATGTTCACAATATATTTTAAATAGTAAAATAGTACCAAAAAAATTTATAAAATCAAATGTATTTAAATTTTTAAATTTAGAAATCTCAAACATTTCTAAACAGCAAATCACAATTTTCATTTAATGATCGATTCTAAGCTAACGATATTACGTATTTAAGTTAAGAGTAACTGTATAATAATGCATTGATTCTTAATCTTGAGATTTTATATTTTTAACATTTACATTGTGGAAGAAATTATTAGCATATATATATATATAATAAACAGGATGTTTCAAGAGTTTTGTCAACCATTTTGCAATTTTTTAGGGAGGGAAAGGGGAGAGGTGTGGTCTTTGACCAGAGGGAATTGCAATTTGCAAATCAGGATGAATGGCAGAAATACATGGACTTTTTTTTGCCCAGCCCCTTCCCCTTTTCTTTGCGTTATAATAAATATTTATTATCCAAACACTATTTATTTTTTTCCTTTACTATATTTTACAAATGTTCTATTACTTACTACTTATTTATTTATAATATTACTTATTTAAACTACTCATCTTTATGAAATTTGGCACATCTGGTTAAAATCCGATCGATATAGGCTATGAAATCTCATAAAAATTCATAATATCGGTTGGACTTCTAACGAGTTTATTTTTTTAAACCGACCCATGGATTTATGAATAATAGCAACTGCGAGATTTAATTGAATTTTCTGATTGGTCGATGACCCATTTGCTCAGGTGGAGTGGAACCGGGCCCTTGGTCTTCTAGTCCTTAAGGGCCTTGGATCCTGAGACCGAGCGGTCACCCAACTTGACCGTCCCGTTTCGGGATTTGTTTAATCAGAGAACTTGGACATTGACCCTAGGTCACGGGACTCTTAACTCCCATGGGAACAATCCTCCTTTAGGAATATATTCCAACATTTTTTCATTATAAATATGAGTGTTAACGAATTTCTTTCCCTTGCAAATAACTTGTGAATCAAGAGAATGAGTTCTTTCTCTTGGGGTATTGCAAAGTCGATTTCTAATTCCCATGAAAGATATATCGGCTCTCCTTTAAAAGTAAATTTGATTACAGCACCCTTTTTTTTTTACCTTTGTTATATACTTGAAGGAAAACACAATAAGTCTGTCTTTTTTTCCTCGGTATCTGAGGTTCATATTAATTTAAATTAATTTTAAGTCGGCATATTTTAAATAAATTTTATCTCTCAGGTCACGAAGCGATTCAATGACCCATAGATCTTAAAACAAGAGCTCTGCTAATCTCAGGGACAAAGCAAGCAACCAACTTCAATTTTAATATTTTTAGGAAAAATTTAACTAAATTAAAAAAAAAATAGTATTAATTGTTTATTGACAAATGACAAAGGGGAGTTTCATTTGCAAATGGAATAATTTCTTAGCTTAAATCATTCGAAAAGAGAGAGAAATGCGCTTTTGCAATGAATCTCTTTTGTCTATCGGACAAAAGCTAGAATTAATGTATTTAGCCTAATTTTTACAATACACACCCAGAGACTATTTTGCCAGACACATTTTAATTTCTCTTATTTATAAATAGTATAGGGAAAGTATTGTGATCGCAAAAATAATCGATGTTGTGATTTCAATGGAAACACACTTAAGCTCCCATCCTGTGACCAACAGGCTAGAGATACTAATATTGTCAATATTGATTGAACCCTCAAAAGCAAGGGATGTAGATTCGGATCCCAGACAATTCGATCAAAATTTAATTAAATCAATTGGATACCAAATAAGCCTAGATAATTTGTATTGTAAATAATAAATAATTGATATGTTTAAAGTCTATATGGCCTCAGATGCCGAAAAGTCTAAAAAAAAGTTTTATAGAAAAGATATGGAAACTTGTTGTCATCGTAACAAAATAAAAATATTTATAATTCCTATGTTTATGCCACCACACCGTGGCCGAGAGGTTAGTGATAGAGACAATGTCAATATTGATAAACTAAAAAGCCAAGTCAGGTGGTTTCGGATCTCAGGTAGTTCGATAAAAATTTATTTATATCAATTAGACACCAAATATTATAAATAAATATGCCTGGATAATTGGTATCCTAATAAGTATTGTATATTTTTGTTTAAAAGTCTATATGGCCCAAGAGGCCGAAGAGACTTTAAAAAAATCCTATGTTTGATAACCAGATTGAATTGCCAATTTAATTCTATTTTGTCTTACTTATATATGTAAAACAGTATATAGTGAGAAAGTATTGAGGTTATAAAAAAAATCGATGCTAATATTTCAACAGAAATATATGTTTTGAGGTCTCCTGAATCTATAAAAATGCGCCTCTCAAAATGGTCTCTCTGCCTCTCTCTCTCTCTCTATCTCTCTCTCTCTCTCTCTCTCTGTCTGTGAATAAGATTTCTCAAAAACGAAAAAAGATTCGAGGCTGAAATTCTCTATTTAACCTAGATATTCTTGTCGCATTGCACCTAGAGGCTTTGAAATAAAATCGGCCAAAGAGTACTAGTACTTTACTGATGTACTTTTTGTTTGTTTTTTTATTTTCTCAAAATTCGCTTTAACGATTTTGATTAAAATTCATGTAACATATAGTTATTAGATGATCTTTGAAATGCATTACCCCTTATCTACTCTCAATTTAGGATTTTAGGAATCTTATGGAAAAAGATATAAAAATGTTACCGGAGTAACAAAATATAAATATTTTTAATTCCTGTTGCCTTGTCCCTTGGTGCATGCTAGAGGTCTGCTGGCTTCACTTACCAAAGGTCAGTGGTTCGCTTCCCGTCCTGAGCGACAAAAATTTAAATTATATTGGCTACCATTTAATTTAAATAAATAAGAACGGAGTCTAAATGGCTTCAGATGCCGAGAAAATTATAATAGTGATTGTTTAAAGTCTTTATGGCCTCAGGTGCAGAAGAGACTTAAAAAAATTCCTATGATTAATAATAAACGGAATTTAATTACCAATTTAATTAAATTAATCTAATTTTTTTATAATTTTAATAATTGATCAGCAGAAAAAATCTGGTGTGACTGGACATCTATTACTTGCTGATTTAGGTTGAAGGTTTATTTTTCAGGAATGGTCTCTTTTGTCCAAATGTTAAACAAAATTTCAGTTTTGTTTATTTATAACAATTTTTTTTACAATTTTTGCAAATCAGGTTATAACTCTACTCGATTTTTTCTACTTTATTTCTTAAATGGCCATAAAAAGAGTTCCAGAGGGACCAAGTTAAATATAAACAAACCTGACACGTTCTTTTTAATTTTTAATTTTTTATTCTAGCTCGTTTAACGGTTGATTTTAATGCTATTATTCGGGGTTGATTTGGCTGGTTAGCTATTCGGACCCTACGATACTCCGACCTGTTCCATTCCCAGGATCTTTACATTCCCAGAAGACACTATTTTGAAAAATAAGAAATATAAGATATCTTGGCTTATGATGGCCACTTAAGAAAATAGAAATTTCCTATAATTTAAATCATTCTTCATTAAATTTAATTCTTTTGAGTAAAGAAATTTCTTTCTATTTGAAAAGCATTCAAATTTTCTTGTAATGATGAGGGAGAATTAAAGATATACAATTAGATTTGACCACTAGAAAAAAATTTTTCGCGGTTTTTCTTGATAGAGTAGATTTTTTTGTTTAAAGAATATGACGTCATCATCCAAGAGGAATTGTTCTTCTAGGACAATTTTTGCAAATATAACTACTAATATCTTTTTTCCAATTGTTTTCAAAATGTATTATAATAAACAAGGGCTTTTTGCTATTATATATGCAATTAAAACAATTCTTTGTTGACAAGCAAGACCAACCAGCGCTGAAACTCGGATGGGTGGCCCCGAGGAAGAAGGCTGTGGAACGCCCGCCCGAGGTCATCGATACGAAATATTTTCTTTAATATATAATTGTATATAATAGTCATAATGGCCTCAGCAGCTAAAAAGACAAAATTAAAAAAAAACAATTAAAACTATAATTATCATATTTTAAAAGTTTTTTTTTTAATAGCTGTGCAGCCCCTTCCACTTTGGCGATTCAGTCATTTTTTGCTAAATCTTCACCTGTATTTTATTTAATATTAATATTGAATGTCTAAATGCTTTTAATAGAGTGCGACTCTATCGATTATTCCACCCACTTCTTTCTTCTTTTCAAACTATTTAAAATATTTTTTTTTAATTTAATTTTAATTAAATTAGTGTTTTAAATGCGGTCAGACTAATAAAAGTTTATATTTTGCTTCACTTAATACAAAATCTAAGTCATGTCTCTCTTCGAATTATAAAAATAACAATTTAATCGGGCAGCAAATAAGCCTTTCTTGATATCTCAGAATCAGACACACTCTCTATCCTTCCCCATTATATAGATTTTCAATAAATCCGTTATCAGTATGCTCTTTCCATTTCTTCCCATCATTTCAAGAACATTTGGATGCTTTTCAAATACAAAGAAATTTCTTCACTCAAAAGAATTAATCTTTCATTCTTAGTAAAAATGTATTGCAGTAATTGCATTGTAAATATATTTAATCTTATAAGTTAAACACTTCGTTTAAGTGAAATAACAATGTATCTTTATCTAAATATTAAGGAGGCGATTGATTAATCCGATTACGAATTTGAAGATGCAATATAACTCGGATTTGAATCGGGTTCGCCTCAAAAATTATTCCAATATTCCAAAAGCCTCCTCCTGGAGTAGGAAAGTGGGAAATATTCTTACTCCTAGTAATAGGCGCAAAGGGCCCAATTCGTGATGATCTAAGTTTCTTTGGGACAGAAAATCCGTTTAAAAAAAAAAAAAAGACCAACTAGCAAGAATGGGAGCAAACATGCCTTCAACAGGGCAACAAAAGACAAAGAGATTTATATCGTTAGACAGAAATGAAATAAGACTAATAAGTGCTCTTCTAAAAAGACACTGTCCTTTAAAATATCACCAGAAGAGAGGATGATATATGACATTTCGACAAAATAAACGGCATATTTTGTGTGAATGAGTTGCAATGATCGGTCAAAGGAAGCTTATTATTAGGGAAAAATAAGGCCCGTGTATGTCTCAAAAACCTCTCCAAAGAATATATTAGCTCTTGTAAAGGAATAATGGACGCTTTAGGAATGATACAAAAGACCAACAGTGGTCTCAGCAACCAACATATAATCAACTAACTATACATTTGACTTCGACCAAAGTTTATTAGCGAGCAACTTTGGGAATCCATGCACTAAAATATTAAAAAAGAAAAAAATTATATATCCCCCCAAACACTAAACAAAAGTGGTTACGCTTCAGTATTTTTTTTTTTTTTTTTTTTTTTTTTTAAATTTTTTTCGGCCACTGAGGCCATTTAGAATCCGTCCTTATTTATTTAAATTAATTGGTAGCCAATATAATTTTTATTAAATAATAAAAATTTTTGTCGCTCAGGACGGGACCACTGATCTTTGGTACGAGGAGCTAGACCTCTAGCTCTGCACCAAGGAACAGGGCTTTGTATAAATATATACATATATATACTAATAATTTATGGAGGAATAATAAGTTAATAATTATGTCAGCAATTACCTTAATGATATGTAATGAAAATCATGGACAATAAGACTTTTCACAAGAAAAGTGAGCAAACCAAGTATCACAGTAGGACGGATCGGGTTCTGAATAATTAGTTAAGAAGGGATGAATCAACCCTAAACCTACGCTTAAATATTCTGGAAAACGATTGGACATTTTCTCTATTTTTTTCTCTCTCCATATTGAAGGCCATGTTTACTTAACATCCACTTTTATCTAAACTAATTGGTAGCGAATGCCTGGATGAGATTACAAGAATTATTTTCTTTCTATGGGGATTATCAATTCCTTTCCCAAGAGAAGCTATCAATTAAGTTACTGGAGATAATCATGAATCGTCTTGAACTTAGGATACTCAAATTTTAATTAATTTCAATTAATAAATAATACTTCCTGGTTTTAAAAAGGAAGAGAAACATCTTATATAAATTGATAAATGAATATTGTTTTTTTTAAAGAGATCTATAAAAAATATCTAGATTTACATAAGAGATAATAAAGAAGAGTTTGACCCCTGTGTGGGTGTGCTGCCCACCGCATATATATATAAATGCAGAAGAGATGAGATGAGAGCGAGGGATGTTTAATCTCTTTCTCTCTTTCTCTCCCTGGAGTCTGGAGAACGGTATCCACCCCCGCTCGCTTTCTGATAAAGCAACTGCTTCAAGGGCCTCTTTATAGATTTTCCGTTTAAAGTGGACCAGCCCTTATTTCGTGAGTGCCTTTGAGCCCTTCTGCCAGGGCGCCTTTAAAAAATCGCAGCTTTAAACGTTAAAAAAAATACAGACTCAAAGAGAAATTATTAATTAATTTATGAAAGACACTTCAAAGGCATTCAGTGGCTTCAAATTAATGACACCCTATCACCTCCGGCAGATTTAAAAAATTAAAATTCAAAAGAACTAGCATAAAAAATTTTAATTTACTATTTGCAAATAAAGGTTTTTTGCCCGTCTTAAACGACAAATAATAGTTTATTTATTTATTTAGATTCCTCCCTTCCCAAATTTAGGTTTTAGGGTACAATTGTTAGGTTATTTACACTATTTAAAAGTTAGAATACAAATATTTCATTAGCATTTTCTTGTTCTTTCTTGAGTTTAGTCCAGGGATTGCCAAAGTGGTCGATATCGACCTCTGGGGGCCAAAATAATATAATTAGGGGTCAATCCGATCTAGGGGGTCGATTAGGGGTCGATAAATACCAATGGTATTCAATTTATTGACAGCAACGCAGTATATACGATTTTCGTTTGGAATACCATTTGTAATTACAATATATTAGCTATAGTTTAGCTGGTGCGCCGTCATTTTTATTTGATTTTGTCAAAATAAAATAAATTATTTAAGAATTATATCAGTTTTATTTCTTTCCATATAAAAACGATGAATATAAACAAAATGGTATTAAGAAAACTAATACAAAATTACATGTCTACTTTATAAGAGAAAGTAAAAAAAAAAAAAGAAAATTAATAGCTCAAACTTTATATTTATGCTAGGTACCCTCTTCGCATGCACCTCGAAGTTTTTGTATAAAATCTGCCAACTAATGCTTGTACTTTACTGATGTATTTTTGCATTTTTTCGATTTTCTCAAAAATCCGTTCTAACGACTCATAAAACAATTATTTATTATGTGATCTTAGAAATGTATTAACGCTTATTCGCTGGGACCCACTTTACTGATGTACTCTTTTTAATTTTTTTTTTTGTTCAATTTTCTAACAGTATTGATTTAATTGGCTGTACATTGAACGCCTTTATTCAAAAAATCTGGTGTGAAAGCACAACACCTTATCTTACGTTTGAGAAAGTTGTATGATATGCGACTAGTCACTCGAGATTTTTTTTACCTTACCTATCTTATACCTTTGGGGGGTTGGCAACGTTAAAAAAGAAGAAAATTTAATTTAATTTAAAATGATAATTAATTTTCCTTTTATATGTTATAATAATAGAAAAAAGAAGTAGAAGAGGGGTTAAGGAAAGAATAGGAAATTTTTATCAACTCCTCACCCCTTCACCCTCTCTAAAATACTCTTTTGTTTAATATTAATTTATTCAATTAAAATTTCGAAAATAAACTCAGATAATTTAAATGGATTTATCTTTGACAATTATTAATTTAAATTAGAGTATGTAAATTGAAGTCAGTATATTATCTAATGGTCATAATCGTCTCTCTCTGGCGTTATCAAATTATATCCATTATTATTATTATTATATAAACTACATCGCCAAGTTTTACTGGGAAAATATCAAACAATGATGTCAATGAAAGGAGGACGAAGGGATGGAATATGATGACGTCACGAGCAGATGGCCACCGATTAAAAGCGTGCAAAGTGAGTGCGTGTGCAGAGCTCAGTTGTGCAGCTTAACACCCTCTCTCTACCCACCACCCTATTGCGCGATAAGAGACGGACGCAAAGACACATATGTCTGTCTGTTTGCTCCAAAGTGGATCTCAAGGAGAGAGGGTGGAGATAAATTGTTCAAGAAGAGATAAATAAACTAAATAAAGCCCTTATACTAACTATACACTATAATACTTGGACTTATCATTTATTAGCTCTTATTTAAGAGAGTTGGCTGTTAATAAAGCCAGATTAATCTGCGTTGCATCTATTAATAGAAAACTTAGGCAAATTGATTTATTTATAAGTGATTGGTTTGGTTGAGATCCGGAAATATATTAATCCCTTATTGATACAAAAGACATTAAATACACCCAGGAACAGAGGTAAGTACTCAAATTATATGTAAATATAATCATTTGTGGAAGGTGGTACCAGATCACTCTTCAATCCAACATCAATCGAGTCTGATATCTTCAATGCAAACTATTATTTCGTGTGTGCAATCGTTTTTTGTTTTTCGATATCGGTAGGAGAATTACATTTCTCAAGGCACAGATAAATTCATTCTGGTTATTCCATTTTAGTTTACATGTGTATCATATTAGACATAGATTTCGGTTTCTCGTCATAATCAGAACCATCAATTCTCTCACCTACATTGTAATCCAATTTGGAAAATTTATCTCAGATACGAGGAATATTAATCTTCAAAATTACCTTCACTCAACACCAAACTACCTAAGCTAACTTGAAAAAGGTATTTGTCTCCAGCCCAAATTTCCTAACAATCAGTTGAGAGAAAGGGGATTTATTCTAAAAAAAAACCTTTTCTCGACTTTCCCCTATACACACACATGAAGATGAGTTAACACAGTAAAGTTGCTGAAAAGAACATAGTTGATCTACATTAAAGCGTGCTCGAGTTTCCAGATTAACGAACATACACACATAATTCGGAAAATGGTATTTTCGAACTCAGTGAGATCCAAAACGCCAAGAACAATCACAATCTCGAAATCGAATTTTTAGACGATTATAACACTTTCCCTATACTATGTATACGAGAAAGTAAAAAATTGGGTATAAGATAATAAATCTACGTCATCATATAGAACAACTGAAATTTTATTTAATCTCTTTGACTTTTTTCTTTTTTAATAAAAAGATAGCGCAGGGAAAATTTTTCTTTATCTGCTTTGCGGATTTCCTCCCCGTTTTTCTTACTGATTTTTATATAGATAATATAAGTAGTATATTTTTCACAAAATTTTAATAAAAACATGTACTAAATTTTATTTTTGTGTGGACGTAAAGCCTTTTTTTATTGTGAGTTTGAATGGAAATTTCTGAAATGTACGTTTAAACGAAATGGCGTATTGCCAGTGAGACAAACAGTTGGTTAAATTAATGGTCTTAAACTTTCAAATTGATTTGTCTAAACGAAATCTAACCTCTAAATCAGAGAACATGGGCCTAAACAATCAAGGCGTAAACAAATTTACGTAAATGCCTTTTGAAATTTTACTTTACCAGGTTACTAGTCCTGAAAAAACGGCACGAGAGCTAGAAAAATAAAAAATTTGATTACCTTGGCTGCATGCGACTCATCAATTCAAAATGATATAAACAATTTATTATTGTATTATATTCATATATACATTATTATCCGATCGGATTTATTTAAATTAATTGTTATCCAATTTAAATAAATTCCATCACCCAGAAAAGAAGCGAACGAACCTTTTCCTTGGGACATGAATTCAGAGACTTGACTTCCATAATAAATGCCATGACTAGATGGTTACACAAATGCTCTTTTTCTGCAAATGTGACCTAAATGTTTTCCCCTAATTGAAAATTAATGGATTGGCACATCAGCTAGTTTTAAATTATTTATTATCAGTTGAGGGTCTCTAATTATAGGAATGTTGGTTTTTTTTGTTCAATCAACAGGCAATGAAGAGAGAGAGAGAGAAAGAGACTGGGTGGGTTGGGTGGATGGTTAGGGAATATTTGTACATCGGATGGATTGTAGAAGAAGACAGTAACAAATAAAAATCGAACAATGATCGAAGAGAGAGAGAGAGAGAGAGAGAGAGAAGAGAAAAAGAGAAGAGGAAAATGCTATATTAGTTTTTCGCTTAAGCCGATATTGATGGGTGGTGTGACATCTGCTTGCGCGTTGCCAGGGACAACGATGCATCCCCCGGACAAAAGCCCTGCCTGCCTGTGTGCCTGGCCTGTGTACCAAACTGTCATATCCACCCCCGCATCGGCATGAGATAAGGGTCAGTCAGTAGTTGCAAAGCTTATGGTTTTGTAGCTCCCCCCCCCCGCGCATTTCAATATCTCCATCAAATTCACTCGCCTTGAGAAGAAATCATAATAATAATAATAATAATAATAATGATAATGATAAAGAACACCGGAGGAAATTTTGTTCTTTAGCCAACAGTGTGCAAATAGAGAAAAGAGAGATTGAAAGGGAGCCAGAGGGAATGTCAGAACATGTTGCCGTTTGGAATCCCTCGGGAAATTTTTCTCTTGTCCGATATTTAGAAAATAAACAGATAGGGATAATCGGAAGAAATATTCTTAAAAATAATATGGGATCATTTAAAGAGCCGTACCTCTCAGATAAGAGATAAGTAAGAGGATAAAATAGAATAAGAGGAAGAGAGAAGGAAATGAAGACAAGCCCTGCTTTGTTTTGTTTATACTTAGATATGAGTATTTTTTCTATGATTTCTAGGCGAAGAGGAATGCAATTTCTCTTTTGATCTCAACAGTCTGTTCCGAAGGAATGTAGGTAACTCCTGAGATGACGCGCCTTTTAGGAGTCTCCGAACCAGTTGAGAAATTTTCCAGTTTATGCTACAATCCGCATAATAATAACTTTTTTCATCACTCCTGGCTGCCGTCCATTCCATTCTCTCTGCAAATGGTCCAGCCCTCTATATCTACTTATGTCATAACTAATAATTTGTACATTTAATATTTCCTCTTAAAATGGAATGTTTTGGATTCAGGGCTGTCAGAAT
>JAAAKE020115861.1:0-16040 GCA_010014785.2 Anisolabis maritima | reverse complement strand
CTTCAAATTGTTTAAACATTTCATTTGGTACAACTTTTGTTTGAAAATTTGTCCCCCCCCCCTAACTTTGCTTTATATTACTGGACAACAAATTTTTTTTTTAATAAATAAAAATAATTTATTTGTTACATAATTTACATATATAATTACATTTGCGCTCTAGGCGCTGTAATCGAAATAATTGTTTTTTTTTCTGCGGCTTCAAACTGTTCTGACAACAAATTTTTATTCTAATTCTATTTATTTATTTTTTAAATTATATTACTAGTGGCATTTATTATTTTTTAAAATAAACTTTTAAATTTTCTTTCAATTATTTAAAATAATTTTAATTCTTACTTAAACATATTTTACTATTCGACTTTTTCCACCTTTTTCAAAATGCAAATTTAAAAGCTTGATATTTTTTAAATGAGTATAAATCTGAACTCTGATTAATACTCAAAAGCTAAAATTAAGATGGGGATAAATGCTTTAATAGAGAAAAATCGGGGTACAAGAGACGAAGCCTCCTGCGTAGCCGTGAGTCAGCCGAAGGGGGGCTGCGCAGCTAGTAAAAAATATTTACAAAGGATAATATACACGTAGAGTATTTCGGTTGTGAGATCATTAATTGGTGTAGGGACAGGACGAGACCAGAGATCACCCGAGTTCATTTTGCTCGGTGGGCGTTTTTCTTTCACTTGTTGTTTGGGAACAATCTTAAACCGTCAGAACAGCCGACCGGTTGCGTTGTCCTTGACGAGGGTCGAGAGAGATGTATCGCTCAGCTAGCTTGGGACCACAGTATAACCTAAACCACGGTCATTGACTGATATTACTCAGGCAGGCAGGTTTACCAACTTTGTTTTCACTTAGGAACCCCGCAAGTCCCACCCCCCCTCCCACGACGCCTCCCCAAACACTCTCAATCACCTGAGTTCTTTTTTTGTTTTCTCCCAGGACTTTCCTTTAAATTCTCTAGCTAAACAAAAAACTGTCTTT
The DNA here is from genome assembly GCA_010014785.2 of Anisolabis maritima. NCBI lineage: Eukaryota > Metazoa > Arthropoda > Insecta > Dermaptera > Anisolabididae > Anisolabis > Anisolabis maritima. Next base: position 15,056 of record JAAAKE020115861.1, on the reverse strand, counting down.
ATTTACTTTATTTTTTAATACGAAAATCTGATTTTTCTATAGATGAATACTTTAGGATTTTCTTTAATCTATCCCAGGAATGTACCTCACTATGTGTATCAGCAAAAAAAGTAGATAAACACTAATTTTTTTTTTCGTCTTAATAATTAACTAGGAGTTCCAAATCGACTGACTGACTTTTTATATTTAATCTAGATACCCTCCTCGCATGCACTTCGAAGCTTTTCAACAAAATTTCAACAAAGTGTACTAGTTAGTACTTTACTGATGTAATTTTTTAGTTTTTTTTTCGATTTTCTCAAAATTCTAACGTTTTTGACTAAATCACTTATTTATTAGATCATCTTTGAAATGTATTAACCCTCATAAAAATTATTTGTGACCTAATTTACTGATGTATATTTTTAGTTTTTTTAAATTTCTCTTAAACCATTTTAACGATTTTGAATAAATTGGCTATACATATAATAAATTAGATAAATTTTAAGATGTATTAATCATTTTCCTCCTCAAAATTGTTTGGCACCCTCAAGAATTATTTCAATGAAAATTTAATGTTATTCATTAAATGAAATTATCTAAAGATCTATCCTAATAAATAATTTTTTCAAATCAAGAGGCAATTTTAATCATTTACCAAATACCACTAAATACATTTTTTTTTATATTTCTCACCTTTCTTTGAGTGAAAACAATATATTATACATACCATATTAAATAATAGCTTCTAAAAAGAGGCAGAGAATCCAAGGACTTTTCCCTAATTATCTCTCAGGTAGATTTAAACTCAACCTACCTATTAAGTTAATAATACTCCAGTCATGTTTGATGGCTTAATCTAAAGTTGATGTCTTAATTATTCAGTATCATTTTAAAAACTGAATTTTTTCCTGTTTTGGTTTTCTGTCTTAGTCATGAATAAGAAAAATCTTACTTAAATTAAATTATTAAAACTAATTCGGCGTTGCTACGGATCAGGGCTTGGATTTAAATTGAACTGATAACCAGTTTCGAAAACCAGTGTGCTTGCCTCAACTTTAGAATCGAATTTTTTTTATAAACTGAAGAAAATAAAAATAAAAAAAAAAGACCAAATTTATTATTATAATGGAAATTTTATTAATATTATATATAATAATTTAACAAAAAGCCAAATAGATTTCACACTATTCATGCAAACCAGATTGTTGTACCAGTATCATCTCTAATCATTTTTTTATTATCAAATTTCTCATTTCATTAAATTTTTATCCATTTATTATATGTCATGTAAAATAAATTTTTGATATTCTCTTCCTCACAACTAATTTAATTATTTAAAAATATTTTTCCCAATTACCTTTCTCATTTGTTTTCACTTTCTAACCAACTTTTTATTTATTCAAAACGCCTAAGAGAAAACCAACGTCGGCATGCATATAGATCAATTATTAAATTTTCGTAAAAAATGTTGACCTATATTTAGATATTTTTAAATATTCAGACCCTTTTAACTGGTAGAAATAGTTTAGTGCTGTACTGTTTAGTTTAATTAAAAAATTTTTCTTTTGTTAAAATTTTTTTCATTTGAATTATTAAAAAGGCAAACTTAACTATTAAATATTATATCGAAGGAGCCCAGGATGAACTTTTGATAGATCTTATTTATTGATTAGTAGTCAGTGCTGTTGGAGGCTGATAAGGAAGGAGAAGGCAGATTGCAGCAACAAAAAAGAAGCCCTGGGATGCCAAAAGCCAAAAGGTGACGTTTCAGACAAAATTTATTGGTCCATCTTCAGTCACTTATTGGCTCTTTTTGATCAGGCCCAACATTGTCATGAGTAGTTGTACATGAAGTAACAATGTATGTATACATATATTCTTCTTTTAATTATTGTGAGTGTCGTTATATTATAATATATTTGCATATCACCACACGATACTCATTATAATTAAAATACATACATTGTTACCCCGGGTACAACTACCACAAATAGCCAATAAGTGACTGAAGTTGGACCAATAAATTTTGTTCGAAACCTCACCTTTCAACTTTTGGCACCCAAGGGCTTCTTTTTTGTTGCTGCAATCTGCCTTTTACTTCATTTATTAGATTTCATTTAGTTATTCATATATAAGGGCCTTTCAAAACTGAAAATATAGTAATATATAAACTAGATGAAATAACAACTCTTTTCTTATTCCCCCCCCCCCCCCGGGGGCCCTTCTTTTTTCAATAGTTTTGAACTACACACTACAGATAAAAAAAAAACTGAAAGTCAACTAAAAGTATCACCATAATTCCCTATGTTATATAAATAAATATAAATATCAATAACTCTTATTTAAAATTTATACAAAGATAGTCTAATTAGATGATATACAAATAATGTATTCATATATTACTTTCCTTCAACGTTTCGAGAGGTTTATATTGGAAAACTTAGTATTCATGATTTTTTCCATGAAACTCCAAGAAATAGTCTCCAATGAGTCTAAAATAATGATCTAGACCAATGTTTCTCAACACCTTTATATAATACTTACAGAGCCCTGAAATCAGAAGAAATAGTTGGTGGACCACTAATGGGGAAATAAAAAATATTTAACAGCACAAATTTGAGTTTTTATTAAACATCCAAAGTCTGATTTATTGCTGAACCTGCTTTCTCATCCATTAAAATTACAACACAGCAACAATCTTCTTTCAATATTGCCTCAACTATTTACTTGAGCGAACCCATATGTAAAATTGTTCTATTTATCAACTTACATTGTACTACACAACGGTATTCAAAGTGTGTTCCACGGAACCCTGGGATTCCACGCAACTTTTCCAAATGTTCCACGAATTGTTTATATTACTTTATTATTATCATCATATATAGTATATTTCATTTTATTTGCCATTGTTGAATTTAATCTGTAATTGTTTATATACTTCTGATAAAATATTTTTTTTTTCATATGTGCCCTAAATTGTGAATATTAAATTTTTCTTTTGAGGAAGGTTTCCATAAAGTATTTTAACACTCATATAGCTTCCGCGAACGGAAAAACATTTGAAGACTACTGTTCTAAACAAATGATATTCCCACATATAAATTTTAAATTTTCTTTTTATTATATTCTATTACTATAAAATAGTTTTCTAATTTTTGTTTATATTTTGTTCCAGGTAAGTGTTTCACCCAGAAATTTTGTAAGTACACAACTTTCAAATATTCAATCGAATATTTTAAATATTTGTGATGTAAAATTCTCTAATAAAAACTCTTTATTTTATTATTTTATTAATTTTTTTTAGAGAATGGCGTAGAAATTCAAAATTATGGAGGGGAGGGGCTTTATACAGTATATATATATATATATTATATATATGTGGAATAATGTTTTCCCGGGTATATATATATATAGTGGAAGAATGATTTTTGCTTTGCTTCATATGGCATAAAATAAAGTACATTTGTAAAATTTGTAAATATTCACCACTTCTTTCGTGAACTCTTTCGTCTACCACACTGTCTGCTCTAGTCTTTTAATTAAATATTCATGAAATTTATTTTTAAAGACCCCCAATGAACGTGCCGATCTGATGCCATTCGGGATTCCATTCCATAACCTTTGAGAGAAAGAGTTCTAAATTTAAATGTTTAATTTTTTTATTAAAGCAAATTAACTATTAAAATATGTGAGAATAATTAAAAATTTTAATTTATAAAGTTTTATTGAAGACCAATTGAAAGGGGCTTGAGCCCCTCAGTCGTTCCTTTGCTATTCCACTGAATATAGAACAGACCTATTTAATAAACAAATTAAATGCCATTCATTTAAATTTCCCTTTTTTCGGCTCGTTTGTCCTTAGAATCCACCTTGATTTGGGAATATTCAACATGTCAACATGTTGAGGCCAACAACACTAGCTTAACACTTGATTATCGTAAAAGTCCAAGAAATATATTTCCAACCAGTTTCAAAGACCAAGTGCTAAACCACCGGATAATGGATCCCAGTTGGGTCCTTTGGACCGAGAACGGCTCCAACATCCCAGGCTCATTAAAGGATTTTTAAAGCGACGACTGAAACTCATTAAAATTAAATAAATATAAATTTTAAGAGAAAATATGAAGTTCCCTCAAATTTATCTGTTTTAATAAAAGTTAACATTTTGCTTTCTCTCTCCATTAATTTATGATTCACCTAAAGAATGTCATAAGAGAAATTCATTTTTATAGAAAAATATATCTATAACTATTTAAATTTAGGATTTAAAAGATATAAAAATAACTCACAATCACTGATTTAGTTAGAACAAATTTTTATTCACGCCAACAGCTCAAGAAATATTCTTTATACTCTTTAGGAGGGACGAATTCTAAATTTTTTTTTTAGATTATGAACCTAATGATTCTAACAAATCACTAAGGTTGGGGTTCTCGAATCTTGAATCTTTTTTGAGAATTCGAGGGATTGGACGTTCGAAACTCTTATTCTCCTCTCTTTGCCTTTTTGTCCGTAATCGAGCGACCAAGCGTGAAAGGAAACTGGCCCATTGCATAGCCTGATGTTTAATGAAGGTGAGGGAAAGGAAGAGAATAACAAATAGGGAAGAGGGGAAATGTCAGCCTTAGAGTAACTCCTGGTCGCCATCCAACTGCTCGCCAGATGTAACCCCATGAGTGGTGAATTCGAAGTTCAAATGTTCAATCACATATCCTTTTGTTCCTTTTGGCATCAAAGGCCATATAGGCATATACAATACAATTATATTTGATGATACTGAATATTCGTCCATATTTATTCAAATTAATTGGTAGTCAATTTAATTTAAATAAATTTTGTCGCCTAGGTCGGAAAGAAAATTCTATATAGATAGATAGAGGGAGTTACCCTAGATCTTGAAGCGAGACCTCCACCTCTGGGCACCAAACATCCTTTTTTAGGGGTTTTAGGGGTTCGCAGGGGTTCACATGCTCTGCTTTCTTAAACTCTACTATAATCCCATGATTATTGTCAACTTAAGAAAGTTAAATACACTCTTTTTCTATGGTTATAATGATAGAAAATCGATCCATTTGACTTACCAATGTCAAGTAAGATGGAAATTTCCTAACTTTATTTAAATGGTAACAGTTAATTAAAATTGTAACTGTTTAAAATATTATATACTAAAATTAATCTGTGACAAAATTGTGTTCTCATTTCACTTATACTTGGTTTTACCAATTTTAATTTAAGTAAAATAACCCAACTAATCTTATTATATTCTATGTACTAAAATTAATAAATAAAAATAAACGCAATTAAGTATCAATTTTAACTATTCCTACAATATATTTTTAAGCGCTTTCTAAGAAAAATTTTCTATAAATTCGACGATTGCTCCATTTTGTTTTGAAAGCCTGGTCTAGTTTATCCTGCTATATTTATATCTTAAAGCTATTAAACAATAACCCCAACCCCTACAGTCCGACCCGTATATTTTTTTTCTTCTTTACTCGAGATATGGTTCGTTTCAATTTAGTCACGGTCGGCTAGCGTTAATTTCACGGCTGTTTGCAAACTAAAAATCCTCTGGATAGCCTCTAGAACCATCCCTAGGATTGACCATAAGTTGCATAATCTTATTGACCCCCTTTCTCCCTCCTGACACACCGCCCAATGATTAATGACTTGTTAACGCATTTGATTGGCTCAGGTACAGAATTAGTCCTAAAGGGACCAAATCTGTACTCCCTGTCACCCTTATTGACGAGGACAACAACTTACAATTGTTAAGGTCATCATTCAAATTATTGCTATTTCTCTAGAAAAAATAGGTAGATTATTGCTAATTCTATGGTTGTTTTAAATATACATAGTATTGGAAATGGTGTCTTATATTAATTACACTAGCGGACTGCTAAAGAAAGGTGTATTTTAAAATTATGATATGATGAATCTTTAGTGCCCACTTTTATTTTCATTTATTTTTTTTAATTAAAAAAAAAAAAAAGTGTTTTTTTCTTTATCTCCGGGATTGCATTCGTAGTAAAGACATTTAATTTTTTCGAGACTCTTTTTGTATACATACAGTATACTTTTATTGTAAAAACAGAAACAATATTATTAAAACGAGGTTTTCTGGACAATATTATCTACAGTATAAAGGTAACGATATTCTGTCTAGACAAGATCCTTTTGATTCTTGATTTTTTTATTCTGCTTGCCCTATGCAGTCCCGATAAATAGGTTTATTATTTTTATTTTAATTTTATAATATAAAACAAACGGCTCACCTTATTGTCAGTAACAAGCTTCATTTCAGTGCAATGCCTCTGCTGTAAGTTTGTACGCCTCGAGCTCTAGGCGTGTGCCTGTTACGCCTTGTCTTTCTTTAATACGTCTACAAATATTGTAAACAAAGCATTAATATATTTGCCAGTAAGCTTACAAGTATGGGAAATTATTCTGAATCGGTCAAGAATTATTGGAATGGATGGGCATATTCAGAAGGAACGAGGGGACCACAACATTAAGGCAGAAACCGAAACTCTTGCAATAAGATAGGAGATGGAAAATCGACGCTACTATTCCCTTCTTGCCACTCTAGACTAGACCGCCCAAGTACATATACGTATATAAATTATATGTGGTTGTATTATGTATATTTGAGAGAGTATTTGATTCATCTCTACTATTTCAGCAGAAAAGAGAGAATGACCAAAAAAGTATATTTTTATTCAAATCGATATATTAAGAAAAAATAAATAAATAAAATGCCTTTGAAAGATGAAATTACTTTGGAAATTTGCATTTTTTTAACTTTAGATTTTCATTTGAAGATTATAATATTAGAATATATACACTATTGTAGGGAGGATATATATTAGAATGTAGAATTTGTATAAAAATATCTTTGATACAAAATAAACTGGGATAACAGACCATAATTGATATTTTTCACTTTTATTCATATTTTCCCTTTTATTGAATTGAAATTCATTTGCATAAGTGCCTGGAGGTCTCTGGTTCGAGTCCGGGAGGCACTAAACATGCTCACCATAATCTCGAACTCTTTTATTTTAAAAGAAATTAATTTTATTTCAAATAAACTAATGTTATTAATTTGTACATTATTTATTTTTCCTGGAAACTTTTATTCCAATGTTGGCACGTAATATTTTTTTCTAGTTGAAGAATTCATTTTGATAGGTGTTTTAGGAAGGAAGAGTTTCAAACGCTAATAACAGATAATTTTCGATATTTCTATAAAAACAGCTGCATATAAAAGCTGTGTTCAGTTCTTCTCAATCACATAGAATATTTCCACAAATCTGGTTTTATGATGTTTTACTTGTTTCTCAAATTCCCCCTAATTTTGTTTATATTTTTATATTAATTTTTGTTTTAAAGCAATTTATTTTATATTTTTAGTAGTTTTTTAAAATATAGGTTCAAGTCAAAAATTGGGCTCTAAAATGTCGAAGAATTGAGAAATTGAAGTTATGGAAAGAAAAAAATTTTTGTCATCAGAAAAGGATGGTAACATGTAGGGTTAATAAAAAAAAAGATTCTGACAATTGTTATTTTTGCATGGTCTTTAATGATGGCTTTAATAGCAAGAATAAACATATAATAAAATACTCCATCGATTATGAGTCCCATGCATCACGCTGAAAATCTTCCAGTACCAAATCCTCCTACGGTTTTAAAAATTGTTACAATATAATTCGATAAATAATCCATGATTTATGATATAAACGCTTAACGAAGAATCAGACAGGGGTAACCTTATTCGAAACTTCAACTTTTGTTTGAATATCTGTTCGTCTCGTGGATTTAAATAATTCCCTGTTGAGCTTGAGCTTGGCAATTTTTTATATAATAAAATTTTTAGTGCAACTCACATACTCTCAACTCAGATTCAAAGTATTCATCATGGATCCAGGGGAGGAAGCGTACATAACCTCGTACTTTTTTAATATTAATAAGCTTTGGAGACATATATATTTGAATCATATAATATTCAATAGCCTCTATCGATGGAGTCGAGTGTTCGGTGGTTTGGTTCAAAGGAAGCATACCGATGCTCAGGATAAGCTAGAGATCCCGGGTTCCACTCCCGGGCTGCTTGAACCTCCAACAAAATAATATACTCACAAAATAATTATTAAATATTGATATATTTTTCATTTTCAAGAAACCCATTCTTTCAAAAAAAAAAAAAAAAAAAAAAAACTACATTAACTGGTAGGTAAAATAACTGGTTCTAAAGCTAAAGTCAGTTCCCTGCATAGCATAAGTATAATGAAATCTATCGATTGGAATTAAAAAGTCTCTCTTTCATTTAGAAGGGAGGACGTACCTTGATTCCTATCAATTAAATTCTAAGTTCAAGCCAAAACAACCTTGTAGTAAGATTAGAAAATGTTTGCGTGTTTGTAGTTGTTGTTCTGCTGGGATTGTCCTATTTGAAATAGAGCAGAGCCACTAATCCTGTCGACAAGCGTGTGTTTTTCTAAATGTGCAACTATTGTATGCATGTCCCTGATGATGGTCCCCCTAGTCCCCCCTAGTTCCCTTTTGTGGGGGACCATGGCGTCGGATTGGCGCCCCCTATAGTCTGTTGCGTGCAAACACGCATGCAAACAAAACCTTATCAGTTCTATCGCCTCTCCAAATTACAGTGTGCTCGATATGAATTGCACCCTCCCTTGACCGTTCTAAAATTCTAGCTCTCTTTCTAAATGTTCTGTTAAATTTTAGAGGGGTCAAGAATACTACCTTTTTATATTTAAAACTAACAATTTAATATCAACATTTTTTCTTTTCTTAAAGAGCTCATAAATTATAATTAATTGCATATATTTTTATAGATTTTAATTATTAAAAAAAAAAAAACTGGATCTCAGCATTTAGAAATATGTCACAATTTCACTAATAATGAGTAAAATAAAAAAATTTATTTATTTTTTAAAATATACCTCCTTTATAATCACTGATTAATGCCAAGTGCTAATTGCACTACCACAGCCCCTTAACAAGCGGTAAATTTTCAAATTTTTTAACTACCAAATTAGAAATAATAACTGTTTCTGTTTCTAATTTACTTTGTAAATAAGAGCATTTATTATTGTTATATTATTATACTCTTACTATAAACCAAAATATTTAATTAACATGTTAGGAAAAGTTTTGTACTTCTACTTTTTATTTTCCTATCATGTTTTCATTAAGTGTAGAAACTAACCAAACCTTTTATACCAAATCATCATCTCACAATTTTACCTGACCTTTTTAGAGGTGCTCTTTGGTTTAGACGCAGTGCATCCCCCTGCCTAACATAAATAAGATCGGAAGTCATGGCGTAAATTTTCAAGTTAAGAAATTTTATATGATCTTTATTTTGAAGTGTTTTGGGCTCGGCTACATACTATTTTTTTAAAGGGACATATATTTTACAATGAATGTTATTTCCACTACACGAAGTACAAGAGTTAATATACTAAAAAAAGAAAAACACATTTCCTAAAAAAATATTAAGTTTAGTATTACATTAAGATATTCTATTTTGTGATTATTTATATCTTAGGGAAGAAAATGTTCCTCTTTCAAAAACCATTAAAGGATCGATGCCTATTTTTATAGCTTCTCAAATAAAACTCACCCTCTCTTTCAAAATGAGGGTATTTTTAAAGCCTTTTTTATAAGTTCTAGAAAAAATAATGTTAAGACCTTAGGCTAGGAATATATTATTGTCCTCAGGTTGTATAAAAGCAAGTTTCTAATAAGGCCAGCTTGTCATTTTTGTTCAACTATATATATATAGACTTATATATATATAGCCTATATATATCCAGAGTGGATTGGCTTTTGGCTTGTTAGCTTAACGAACATGACTCTAGCCTGAGGCCGCGATTGTCACTGCCCTGTTAAATGAGCTCCAGACATGGATACACACCAACACCCCTAACATCTCTTATCTACTACTTGTAGATATTCACCTTTGACTCTAGATTGGAATTACATGTTTTAGTACAAGATCATACTGATAGGCTTAATTCGGATATTGGCATGTAGGCTTAATGAGCGACTTAATTTAAGCTTTTCTATTTTCAAATGGGGGTCTTGTTTTCGGGGGGACTTATATTTTCATAAAATTATTTATTATTAGTTGAATTTATTATATATCTCTATAAAACAATCAATTTATGTCTGACATTTATTTTTTTGATAAAATTAGGAATACTAGATCTAAAAAAAAGTTCACTGCTCCTTGACAAGGTAAAAAGAGTAAAAAAAGTAAAAAGACATGGACTCTCAAGACCTGGCTTCCAGTGCACCGATAATTTTATTAGAGATTACCTAAATTCATCCACAAAACTGCCCAGGGTCTCGTTAAAAATTTTTCTACATTTACTCATAGTTTGTTCGAAAAATTTGTTTATTTTCTAACAAATTTTGAAAATTTTTAAATTCTATTTGAACTATTCGAAGGAGATTAAGGTATGAACCCTCTAAAAATATCCTTTGAACCCTTGCTACTAATATTTTCCAAACTAATTAGGCTTGTAGTACTTCTTTACACACAAATTTAATTCCAATTCTACTTGTGAATTAAAGTTAATTATGGTATATAATAACTAGGGAAAGAGAGAAATTTTAATTGTTGGTACCTTTGTTTATTATTATTTAACCATAATCACATAATTGATAAGAAACATTCACATAATTTTGTTGAATAATTTTTCCCCCTCACAATAAATAAAAATATTATATTCTCGGTGGAGTAAGTTGGTAGGTACATAATAAGCTACTAGTGACTGGTGGCGCTGATAAGGAAACTTAATTTGTTGCTAATAGAGAATAATATCTTAGGTCTAAGGATTAAAGAGTCTTATCTTGTAACCACTTCCTTAATTAGAATATGATCTTGGATTGTGGGTGAATTTGAATTTGGAAATAAGTAACGAAGGGGATGAATGCTACTAAAGTAGTTTGCAAACAAATTTCATAATAATAATAAATTTTAATCTTTTTGTTGCCAACATACAAAATTTTAGGCTTTCCTATCTTTTTTGTAATTTTTATATTTTTAGGAATTGGAAGCACCATTTATTAAAGCTACTGTCACTAATGAGCATATATTGGATGAAAAATAATCAAAACATAGAGAATAATTATCCTCACGTTATATGTTTGTTTTACTTATTCACAAAGCTTAAATTTATTGATTTATAAAAATTAGATTCATTTTTCAAAAGAAACTTCAAACTTAATTAAAAATAAAATTCTTTTTTTTAGCTGATTTTTCCCAACAAGAAAGTGTTAATTTATATTATATATAAGACTATTTAAAAAGCGATTTTTATTTACCCAAAATCCCCTTGTTTTTCGTTATAGTAAAATTTTTGCTACATAGAATGAAAAACATCTTGACAATATTAAAAAATTTATTTAATTTAATTCCATTATATAGGAAGATAATTTTGATTTATTTAAGGAATCAATTTCTACTTTCTCTTATCTATATATGAAATATATAGTGAGAAAGTATTGCGATTGCCAAAAAAATCGATGTTTTAACGGAGGTCCCCTGAATCTAAAAAAATGGTTTGTGTATGTGTGAACAAGATTTCTCAAAAACGAAAAAAACGTACGAGACTGAAATTTTAAATTTAATCTAGGATCTCCTGGAAGCTTTTAAGAAAATCGGTCTAAGAATACTAGTACTTTACTGATCTACTTTTTTAGTTTTTTCAATTTTTCCAAAATTTGCTCTAACGATTTTAATTAAAATTCATATATCAATTATTTATTAGATGATGTTTGAAATGTATTATCCCTTTTCCGCTCCAAAATTGTGTTGTGCCCACTTTACTGATGTAGTCTTTTGCCGCTATTTGGATAAACGTCGGGAATATCCGCTCTGTTTCTTAAACTCTAACGAATACGATTAAATTGGCATTAAGCGGCTACCTAGGGAAACCGACTCAAAAAATCTCGACAGCACATCATTCAGCTTTCCTTAACTTCGGTAAGAGGAAGTGGTCTAGTCACACCAGATTTTTTTACTTTTATTTTTCATATATTTTAAAAATGATAATTTTATTCGCTGAAATTGAAATATTCTGATGTCAATTAACTGTTTTCATTTAATTTAAGAATTGATTAGTATTCTATAAATAATTTATCAAATATTTTACATTTATTTTTATTTTCAAATTTCCCTGACAAACCCAAGTTTTAAAGATGGATAAATTTTTATTGAAATTATCAAAATCTGCTAAAGAACATTACATGAATAGAAACACTTATGTTCATTGATGGGAAAAAGAGAATTTATTTTCCATTACCATTATAATGAACAAACATCAAGAAAAGAATACAATTAAACAAATAAAAAATAAATAAATTTTATAAAAAAAAAGAAAAATAAAAAAAGGCAAGAGGATAAAAATTCACAAGGGTGAACGTGAATAGAAAGAAAAAGAAAAAATGGTAGAAGATTGGATAGAATCACTGAACTGTTCGATATTAAAGGCGATGTAAGAGAATAGAAATAGGATAGAGAGGATATAAGAAAAAAAACTCTTGAATATCTTTAATTTAAAAAATTTTGAAAAAAGCTATTTTATTAAGAAATGTAAATTAAAAATAAAAAAAGAAAGAAATAAACAACCAGGTTGAATTATTTATGTTATTTAAAATGAGAAAAAAAGGGCACAAGACAACATATTCTATTTAAGTTATAAGCAGAGTCCGGCTTAGAATAAGACAATAATTTACATAAATTGCATTCAAGTCCTAAGCAAGTATATTTAAATTCAGCCAAGAAGTTATAAATATTACGAATATCTTTATAATTTATCATCTCAGAAAATTCCGACATTTTCAGTTTAAAAATTAGTTCAATATTATTATTTATGAATGAATCTCTAATATTCTTGACTCGAAAAAGGTTTTTGCAACACCTCCAAGAAAAATTGAAGAAGATTAGTCAAAAGCCTATCTTGACAACCCTTTCTAAAGACAACTTTATATTCATATATTGTATAAAATTCCTGTATAAAAAGATTGAATTTATAATCTCGTTTCGAAATAATATTTTATTCATAATAAATTATCATTTCAAAAGAGTTTGTTTTTTCTTCTCTATTAATATATTTTAAAATTTTTTAGTAAATAAATAAAATTCCCTTATTGAAATATTATAGATGAAAATCTTTTATTTTCAGTCAACTTTGACTTTTAATTTTTATTATTTGGAAAAAAATATACCATTCTATTATTATCTCTCCTGGAGTAGTGATTAAAGTTTATGCTATTCTCACCATCTTCAGCTACGAGCCACGGAGTCGCGTAGGCTCATTTCCCAGCCAAGTTAATTACAAGCTTAATATATAAATAAATATGGCTGAATAACGTTTATATATATTAAAATATCTAAATGCTGATGTGTTAATTATAAACAATTTTCAGTATTTTTTCAAAGAAATATAATTAGGGGATACCAAATGTTTTAATTCAGAAAATATTTGTTTTGATTAAAGTTATTTTGAGACAAATAAATAAAAAATTTGAATGAGATAACGTTTTAATGGGAGGAAAGTGTGAGAGCAGCCAAACAAATATGATATAATACTCTCTTGCTCTATCTACAAATGGAGCGTTTCGAAAAGTTTTGTGACTTATGTTGTGGTGGGGATGAGAAGAAGCTAGCACACTGGTTCTCTGCCCTTTTCGATTGCAATGACAGTCGAAACGAGAGCGCCTAGTTAACAAGGATCTCACTAGATAAAACTCTACTGTCTACAGAAATGAAATATAAATGCTTAATTGTAAGGAAGGTAGCAATTCAAAAATTATGGGGACCATATAAGCTCTACAAATTCTATTAAAAGAAAAAATTTGGTCAGAAACTTCACCTTGCCGATTTGGCATCCAAAGGCTTTGTTTCATTGTTGCCTCCCTCAATATATATGCTTGCTTTATGGTAAAACCTCTACTACCTGACACAGTTTTGCTTTTTTTGCATATTCAATGTCGTGCTATATAAAATAAATTTCCATTAATATAAAAATTGAAACTCTACTCGTCCTAATTAATTAATTATAAATAATTTTTATGTTCGTACCCCGCAAATTGACTCTTACAATGTATGAGAATGATTAAATTTCTTAAATTATAAAGTTTTATTAAAGACCAATAGGGAGCTTAAGCCCAAACTATACAATATAACAATAATTTATTTTCAGAAAATTAAATTTCTAATGAAGAGAAAATTCCAATCAATTGATTAAATTATTAAATAAAAACTAACCATTGTTCTTTAATAAACTCTTTTTTTTTATCAATTACAATTTCAAATTTATCAAAAAAGAAAATAATAATAAAATCTTAAACCTTCCTTCTATATGTAAATAATATCGTCTCTCTAATTTGGCTATTCTTACCAAAACTCAAAAAATCAATCAGTCTCGTGATAATTTCCCATATATCTAGAGTATGTCTGGCTGTCAAAATTCGAATTTTATTCATTCTCAAATTCTTATTCATGGATGAATCATATTTTCTGATTTTATATTTAATATAATTTCCTTTTATAAGAATATTATTTTGAACACGTATTTAAAACCCGCAAAGATTTGACAAGTTAAGCGACAATTCAAGAGTCAAGGACAAATTTTCGTATTTTTATTCACAATAGAAATCCCATTTATTTGTGTATTTGGAACATCTCAGTATCTAATTTCTGCAAAATTGAAGAATTTTGACCTGGAGAAATAAATAAAACGTGAAAAATCGATGCGAGTGTCGGGCCCAGGAAAAAACTTGGGTGGTGAGTGAGGGGAGGAAGTGGGCGCCTTGGATATAAACAAAAGGAAATAAGAAACCCCTCTCTAAAAATAAAACTTTTAGATAATTTTTAGAGGTCTATTCGATTCATATGAATCAAATATACATGTAAACATTCAATGCATGTCTCGATGCAAACTATTATTATACGAGGGTTGCCTTTTATATTTGGGGATTGCGCTAAACTAGTGCTGCTGACGCTTCTATCGTAAAGTTTGACATTTTTGATGGTATAT
>JAAAKE020115850.1:0-16041 GCA_010014785.2 Anisolabis maritima | reverse complement strand
TGGTTGCAGAAATGGGCGGATCATATGGGCAACTTAGTTTAACACATCAATCCGTGATTTTTTAGATATCTCATTATATTGCTTTTTGGATTATAAAGCATGGAAGTAGAAAATTACAGATTGATTAGATTTTAGGAACTGAGAAAAGATCTAAAAAAAATGAAAGAGCAACATCAGAAATATGTATTGTCAGAAAGGTAGTTTATCAATTCTTTATTAAGTATAGTATATGTGAAAAAAACTATTACTATAATATATTTTAATTTCAAAACGTCGAGATAATTTAAAAATGGGTTCACGTGGCGGTTTGAAATATTATTTATTACTCACATTTTATATCTTGCATCTATAGAGAGGAGGTAAATGACTCAAGAATCTGCCCGGTCACTTGAGATTTTTCTCGTTTGATGGGGTTCAAACAACTGAAAAAAAAATCTATTAATAATATTGAAATATATTCTATAATATATAATAATTCAAAAAGCCATTAATGTAAATAATATATATTATTTTCTCTTATTTATATTATTAAAAAATTTCTAATGTTCCTTCCATTAAAGTACTAAGTTGCGATTTATATAGGAGGTGTTCCTAAGCTTGAAGCCCAAATTTTAAATTTAAGTTGGAGTACAGGAATACCTCGCTTAACGGGGCAAAGCATTTTTTTTTTAATTTTTAAATTTTATTTTTATTTGGACGTTTCTGAGTTATTAATTATGATCATTTTCTGTATACTAAGTTTTTTTTACTAGAATTGTCATTTTGCCCATTTTTTTATAGATAATTATTTCTTTAGCGCTCCCAAAGGGATAGCGGTCCCACTCTTTGTTCACTTTAATTTGACCCTGTTAGTACTTACAATATACTTTGATGATCAATATTCGCATAGTTATCTAACATTTTTAATAATTTTGATAAGTTAGTTTAAGTGCCAACTTTATATTGTAAACGAATTTTGTAATAAAAAAAAGAAACATGTTATATAAATTTGCTTTTGTTGTGATAATGAATTTTTTTTTAATCTTATTTAGAAGATGAATAACAGGCGTATTAACGGAATAGAGGGCCTGTTTTTCACTTAGTCCTAATTTCCGGAAAAGTGAGAAGCTGAAAGCATGTTTTGAGGAAATTTATAAAAAATGAATAAATTGAGATATAATTTTGAACATGTGTTGACTTGAAGAGTTTTAATCAAACATGCAATAGGAGCTCTGTATCGCAGCTCCTTTTACTAAAATATATTTTATTACTCTCACTTACTTCATTCTCTTCACTCTATAAGTAGGTAAGTTAATTCGAAATTTTTAGTATACAATTCAATAATTAATTTTTAAAATCAAAAGTATATTAATTTTTCAAAAAGATCTACTATCTGTTTTTAAGATTTTTTTTTTAATTCTGAAGGATTTTTTAAAATGATAAATTAATAAAAGCGCGGAGAGATTTTTCTCGTTCTTAAAGGACGGATGTATTCCACAGCAAGCGGATGCATGCCCAAATATCCCTCGACCTACGCAGCCGGATGGTCCGATAATGCTGACAACAGAAGCATCAGTATAAGTATCAGTAGCAACAGCATCAGCGTAGGTATGTATCAATGAATGACGCGTGCAGCATGCTTGGCAATTGGCTGCCGGCTACGCACGTAGCGTGACACACATCCTGTCTTTGGACACGTGGTTCCCTCGTGCTCTCAATGCCCAGGTGTCCTTGGTTTTAGATCTTTCTGCTTGTAAGGTGCATTTGAGAATTTAGCAGGGAGATGGAGGGCCTGTGGTATTCATTTTTTTACAATCAAATTAAACATTTGGAAAAGAAAGAAGCCTGCTTCAATAACTACCACCAGGATCACCGAAATGAAGAAAAATCAATGTGAGAAAGAGTAGAGGTAGAAGTTTGACTTCATGAGGGCCAATGGATCGCGATAAAATTTATTTAAATTATATTGTTAGCAATTAATTTAAATAAATATGGACGGGGTCTAAATGGTTTCAGATGCCAAAATAGTTAAAACTGAAAATATATGAAAGAATGCCTATTGGCTCATTTTGTTTTCTCCTGAAAGGAATGCCACTCAAATGAATTGGGGTCAATGAAAATATAATTAATATTTATTAATCTATCAAATGATATATTTAGTCAGCAAACCTTTGCTGGGGCGAAGAATACTTCCAAGTTGTTCATTATTATTAAGCTAGGTGAAGCAATGCTGAGGGTAGGATGAGTGGCACCGAGGAACAGCTTCAGCCATTAACTCTATAATTTTTAAAATAATAAATATGCTTACCAGGGGTTGCAAAAATTAGTTTGTTTTTGCTTGCTGGAAACCCAAATGACCAACTCACTAATGAATATCTCAAATATTTGTCCCAGAATTCCTCTAGAGTGGGCCATGCAACAACATCGATTGTTAATTTTTAGGAAGATTTAACAACTGAGCATGGGTAATTTGCTCTAGAACAATTAATCAGAAATTTTTTAAATAAGGGATTTATTTAGGTTACATACCTTCCAAAAACATGAGCACTAATGGATGCGGACCATGTACGCGCAGTTGTTAATTTTCTATAGAAATGAGCATTCGCGGCAGATTTAGGTAAGCTGTTGAGCTATTTTTGATTTGTGAGTTGTTCATTTGGGTTGTCTACCTTCTAGCAACTAAATACAAATTAATTTCTGTAACCCATGGTAATAATAATAATGAAATTAGTTTAAGTTTATCCGTTTATTCACGGCTGTGTTCAGGATACAGTAGCCTACTAAAGTCTCCCTCTCTCTTTATGACATTACTCTCACTTCGATTAATGTTACCTAAATAAATTAGGCCAATATATCCCCCAATTACGTTAAAGGTTATTAGTCCACAATGTAATTTAACTTCTGAATATTCTAATTTGAATTGAGTTTAATTTAATTCCAAAGCACTAAGAACGTAGATACGTAAATAAAGTAGCATTAATAACAGAGAGACTTTGGAAGCTAGTAGACCTGACCTTTGACACAGAGGAAGTAGGGAAGGAAGAAATGCCATGTTAAGCTCGGATAACTTGTGGTCCTATCCAAGTACTCAGTAGGATTGCAAAAAAAGAGAAATTATTTGGCAGACACCTTATGATGATTTTTGTTTGTCAACTTGTATTTTGTAACTCAACACATTTCAATTTCCTTGCCCTTATTAACTGAGAGAGAGAGAGAGAGACATAAGAAGAATTCCAAATGCAGTATGAAAATTGAAATAAACCAATAAACCAAATAACTTGGATTGGATTAATCTAAAAAAAATTCCATATAAACTGTGTGAAATCGACTGAAGAAATTTACTAGTTTTTAAACCTAATAACGACTGGACAAGTTACAATCGAAATGTTGTGAATTGTAATAAAATGACACGATAAAAAAACCAAAATCTTAGTTATTTTATTTATTATTGTAAAAATAAAATTAAATTTAAAAAAAAATCTACATTTGATAGGGAAAGTTTGAATCACAAATTAATGAAATTTGAATTAATTTTTTTAATTTTTAATCAAAGAAAGCTTTGAAGATCTACAGGTGAGCAGCTTCCACTACTACTAGATAAATTTGCGTTAATAGGTTTTAAGCTTGATCTCCTTGTGTCCTCCTAAAAGATACAAAAACAGGCTAAGATATATTTTTTTTTTAATAATATTAATATAATTATATAATGTTAAATGTATTTAACGGATATATATTTTTTCCTAAAAAGTCTTAAAATTAGTTAAAAGATTTTTAACTAAATGATGAGTTATTTGGGTTGCCTACTTATCTGACTTTTCTCAAACGTTATCAGGGGTATAGCCTTAGACAAGTAATCCCTCAGAAACACAGACGATGTTAAAGGAGTGAGAGGCATTTATTATTAATTAAAAATTCTCATCGTAATTTTATTTTTTATCCAATATTTTTTTTAATTTGAGATAAGCTTCTACTTGCTCTAATTTTAAATTGTCTTGCAAATTTATTTATTTCAACTAGCTTATAGATGTTTACGTAGAAACCATTAAAAGCCCAGCTTCGTAAAATAGAATCGGGTATGTAGGAGAATTTACGATGTGGAGGTATTAAATCGCCATTAAGTCAGTTTTACGAGAAAAAAGTTCTTTCATTGTCCATTCGATGCTAATCACACCATAGTGCCCCATTCGTTTTTCACATATTACATGGTAAATAAGAGAAAGTACAAAGATAAAAAGGGATGCTAAAGAAATTATAAAATATTTCTTTGTAAAATATTTTTATTTTAATCTGAATTGATCTAGAAAGTTAGAAACAAGATTTTTTAGTGCATTTTCTCCAGCAAAAGAAGAAAGAGATGCTCTTTTTCATTCATCTTGTCTATCAACCCAGTACTAGATTGATCGTTCGTTTATAATTCGATCAAAAGCATATTTTACATAGAACTGTTGTCGGATTATTTTTCTTTATAGTTAAGGCTTGCATGCCTTCCTCTCTCTCCGTTTTAGAGCTCATTGAGATTTATTGAATTATTTTTCTTTTCCTTCTTTTTTGAGATTATATTAATTGACAATAATTTAGTTGAGATTTCTTATTTTTCTTAAGAATTTCTTTTTAGTTTAATCGTTTTAATTAAATTAAATAAAATAACAAACTTTATTAATAAATTGGAAAAAATAAACCGAGAATAAAAGTATTAGTATTAGCCTATACCATCGGATGGATAAATTCGATCTTTTTTGTTTATTAAAAGATAGCCAACTCAAAAATGGATTTTTTGATTATTGCTCCAGAGGTCTAAAGAAGTGAAATCCCCCTAGAAATTAACAATTAAGCATGTAACTCTAGCGCTATTAGAGTTGGTCATTTAGGTTGTCTACCTTCCAGCAATCAAAAACTAATGAATTTATGCATGGAAATTGCAGGAAGATGAATGAAATATTGGACATAAAATATATTTTTTATATTCTCTTTAAACGAATTTCGCCATGAATACCATCATTAATTAAATTCGCGTTTTTTTTTTGTGTAATTGTATTTGCCGTGTTTTTTAATATGAGTTTTATAAAAAATTCTTATTTCAAAATCACCAGATGATTTTCTAATGTTACTGCTTAAAAAATCCAATAATAAAAAAAAAAAAAAAAGCGGAGCAGATGATGTTATTTATTGCAAAATTAATCCAATGTTCCTTGAAGGGAATATATATAAATTTAAATAATATACAGTATGTTATATACATTTTTTTTATTTCATTCATCCTATTTCAAAGTTTTTTGTTAACAATTATAATTAATTTTTTTAAATAGGAATTTTAAATGTGATGTGTGCTGTTTTTTTTTTTATTATTATTTTGATGTTTTTTCGACAGCTAATAAAGCATGCACATTTACAAAATTGTATTCTATAATAAAAAAAAAAATGCCTGGACGAATACTACGATCGATCATTTTTTATTTATTCCATAAGATATATTTGTTAGATTCTAAGTTCAAAAAAATTAAATATTAATAAATCCTCTCTATAAAACCAAATATTATTTTGATTCTTATTTTGATTACCTCTAGATCATATCATTTTAAAAATTTCCATTTTATACAAAACAGACATACCTTATAATATATATATATAAATTTCAATTACAAATTAAATATTATATATAGAAGTAAAAACAATTTTGATTCAAAGTATGATCAGTTTACATCCCTTAGCCTATTTGATATTAGATGTCTTCTTAAAATAATCTTTATATTTGTCTATTTTAGGCAGGTTTATTAGATAGAATTATTAATTAGGATTTGAAGGACTGATTGCTCCTTTGATTTGTCCATGGCGTAACAGGTCTGTCAGGGCTTCAGTGTTTGTTTCTAAGGGTCTCGTTAAGTTAATCACCGAATCCGAATTAATTGACTCTTGCTGATTGACTGTTTGTCCTCGTGTATGGGGCAGGTTTATGCTATTTGTGTCCCTAAGCCAAGGCAGGCGATCGAACTCTGCCACCGGTTGTGGGTTGTGAACTCCACCCACACCACGCACATCAGACCATCGAGGTCAGCTTTGGATGTGCGTGTCTGATTCTGGGCGCCACCAAGTCTACCTCAGTCTTCAGACCAATATTTACAGAAATCATCGCGTGATTCATTTGGTATATACAGTATTTGCTGTAAAAACATTGTAAGAGTATAACCTTGGATGTGGAGAGTGATAAGGAACATGAAGGAATTTAAACAAATAGATCTCAAATCCCCGATGATCCTGTCCTGTCATTAAAAATTTGTATGAGTCAAGAAATTTATTTATTTGGTTAAAGAGATTATTGAATAATAAAATGACTTAATAAATATGAAAACAAAGGCAGGGAAGGGAGTAAACAACCTCCTAAATCTTCAAATGGGGCCGAAACTTATAATCAAAGGAGATCTTTCTTAGGTACGTCCTTAATTTAATACTGATTTTGTCTTTCAACTCCCTAATAATGAGTCTAAAAATAAATTAATTAACAATAATTGAATATTTAGTAACTAAATTAAGTAACCGTTATCCTCAAAAATATTTCTGAATTTTCTAAAGATAAAAAATATCTTCCTCTTAAGTTGAAAAAAAAAAAAACAAAATATTCCATTCTTTAAATAGAAGAATTAACATCACCTTAATTCAAAAAATAAACTGTAAACACAAATCTAGTTTAAAGATTAATTATATTCTTATTATTTCCTACGGTATAATTGACAAATATTTCTGGATTTCAATCCTGAGAACACTCCAGAGCTCTGAATAGTTTTTAGCGAATATTTCAGCAAAAAAAGGCAACGAATATTTTGCTATTTCCCTTCTCTTTATAAAAGGAAGAACGTCATAAATATAAAATAGGAGGGCGTGCAAAATAGTCTAGAATATAAATAATATTATATTATATATATATTTGTTGCAAAGTAAATTTATGAATCCTTTTAGTTTATTCATTCAATTTCTGCATTTGTAGTCTTAGCTGATGGGATTGTCATTTTAATGCAATTATTAAATTTCTTTATATCCAAAATACCAACATAATCTCATATCTAATTTATAACATATATGAAAAATCAATAAATTCATTAATTCTTAATGAAGAAAAAGGCTATTCAATTAATATTTGAATTTTTTCATATTTAAAAATTAAACATTCAAAAAAAAAAAAGTTCAAAGAAGAAATAAATAGAATTTAAAAATTCTATAAATAACAAAAAAAAAAAAAAAGGATCTGAATAAAAAATGTTTTTGAAAAGTTAATACACTATTGGAATATTAATAATACCGTAGATGAAATTTATATTTTCATTAAAACTTTTTGTCCGTTTCAATCTTTCTTTTGTTTTTTTGTTCGGGACGGCATAAAATATTTTTTTTTAACTCATATAAAAAAAAATTTAGAATATATAATTGAAAGCATATTTCAATTTTAATTTTAAATTAAGAGAGAGATACAAAAATTTTTTTATAGAGGTATAAGAGTATTCATCATTGATTTATTTTCTCTCTTTACAGATTTATTTATTATTATTATATTATTATAAAACTGGATAAAATTAAAAAAGTCTTAAGTTATACGATCAATTTTGTTTAATATTTATACATCGAGATATTAAAAGATGATTGATTGTTTTTTATTAAATTACTTGTTTTCAGCTTTGTCTAATCGAGGATGAAAGCTTATGAATCAGGAAAATTTTAACCTCCTTTTCATTTCTCAATCTACTGAGTAAAAAATTTGATTATTACTTTGCGCACCTCTCGTTATTGTGGGTGCAACGATTCCTCTCGATTTTTCTCAAAAAATATTAATATGAATTTAAGTAACATGAATTGAACAATTTTCAGGTTTCTTCTAAAATTAGTAATTTTCTAAATTATTGTATTAAAAATTTGAGAAATAATAGGAACCATTAATTTGAAATTTTACTTTTTTTTTCTTTTCCAAAACTATTTAATTAATTCCTTTATTTAAGAAAAAAATTTTGGCCTACTTTTGATGAAAATAAAATTTTTTCTTTTATATATATTATTTAATATATACATAAAATATATTGGAAAATCTTTTTTTTTTTTTTGTCTTTTCGGCATCTGAGGCCCTATAAAGTTTAAATGGTATAATATAATTTACATTACAGTTATCCAAGCATATTTATTAATATCACTTGGTAGCAAGTGATTTAAATAAATTTTCATCGGACGAGATTCGAACTCACATCCATTGGCTTTGAAAGTTATCAATACTGACAATGTCAATACCTTAACTTCTCGTCCACGGGCTGGGGAGGGAAGGGCGGAAACTCATTGAAATCAATCAAAACTCCACCTTCTGGCGGTTTCTAACTAAATCAAACTTTAATCAGTATTTACTCCCCGGTTTCTTTTCTCCACTCAACTTAGTCCAAGTTATACGTTGGTCTGAACAAAAAAGCCAACTAATCTTTGAAAGTAATATAATTTCTTCTGGCAAAAACAGACGTATTTAAACAGGCTTATCAACTTTTTGAAATGGATCACAATGAGAAAGTTTTATATATAATAGATGTTGAATAATACATAGAAAATGGGAAAACCTCAGAGAGTATCAATATTAGAAAGGAATATTTTTGTTAATTATGACAATGGTACCTTTTCAGACATTAGAAAGAAATAGACAAATTTTTGTGAATATTACAAGGATCCAAAGGATAGACTAATCAGAAAAGTCATTAAAAGGCATGGACTAGAATGAGATGTGGAACTAATGCCGACTATCTAATAAGGGAAAATAAACCTCACCCCATATCTTGTACTACTAAGGAATAAAGATGAATTTACCAGTCAAGGAAAGGAAAAAGTACTAGGAAAGATAGCTGGAAAAAATAAGACCGACAAGCAATATGATCTGTGGACTAAATGGAAAACAATGATTAATAATAAACATAGAATAAATGGCTTTCTTTTCTATGTGTTCATGTGTATTGTTATGTGCTGATTTTATAATGACATTGATTTTACATTCTATTTGTAGGATATTGGCTTTTGTATATAAAGATGTAAATTATAAAAAAAAAAACTGCCCTTAACCCGAATAAGGAAAGAAAGATATCAAATAAATAAATGGTATTTTTTTCTGATAATCAGAAATTCATACCCTTTTTTTGGGGAAAGGGAAACCCTAAAAAAAAAGCTATTAAAATCATTCTCCGATGGTGCATCGTACGTTAACCCAATCGGTAGTTTCTATTTAATGTTTCTCTTATTGGCCGAAAAGATGAGGGAAAGAAGAGGAGTCTCTTCTTCATGCTTGCCTGTTATATCTATACATAATGCTAATTAAGGGCTTCATCTAAATTCCAAACATATGTACGGTATAACGTATAAAAGTGAGACTAAAGCATCACTTACATGCTAAAATGTCTAAAAAAAAAAGTCATTTTAAAATGTTGATTTATAATTAAAACAAAGATTAATTGAAAATTGTGAAGCAAATTTAATATCCCAAGAGAAAACTGAAGTTAAATTAAGTAAATTTTTTAAGAAATCTCTCTCGATGGATTAGTTCGCTAAAAGGAACGTTTTTCTGCTTTTTGAGGAAGAAAGTATAAAAAACTTATTATTTAACAAAATCAATTATACCGCTGGGAATTTGCTCCCTTTTGCGATCTTTTTTAATACCTCAATCAAAAAGAATAAAATAAAAAAAATATATTAATTCACATAAAAATAATAAAACGAGTGAATATTGAAAGAGGATTTGCACCTTCATTGGCACAAGTTATTAGCTCAATTATTCCTCTTTTGTCGGAATGTTATGTTACTTCCCAACTTCTCTCAGGTTTTTCCTAAGACGAGCATTCAAATGAAGGCTTTCATTTAAATTCCAATGATATGCATGATCTATAAAATTGAGATTAAGGAGAGATCACTTAGCTAATAGCTAAAATTAAAAAACATTTTCTTTATATTTTTTGATTACATTTGAATCGCCTACCGTTTCGTCTTTTATTTACACGAAGTGTTTACGTATATGGAGACATACACCTCAAACCTAGCCGACCTCTGGCCAGAGCCATCGCCTCCTCGTGAAGTTATTTGATTCCTTATCTCTAACTCCTCCTCCTATATTCATTTCTATATAGCTAACAACTCCTATATCTCTAATCTCTACGGGCCCTTGCATTCAACCTATTATATCCTAAGGATGTCTAGTTTGAGGAGGGAACTCTCTCAGCACCAGTGTGTAGCCTACTCCTAGAAAAGGAATCCTCCTTCGACCCTTCCATAGGACGGGGTGTCACAGCAACTCCCTCTTCTCGAAGAATTGTGAGGGCTCTATTGTGGTAGGATCCAATGTTCCAATCTAGGGCATACTTGGAGATTCGTATACGTAAAATATTTTTATTTAATAAAAAATCCCTCTTGCCCGGGATGCGAAAACCGATCTCCAGTGCAGAACGATTCCCTAACGAATCCTCCACAGACCCCTCTTTTCCCTATATTTCATTGTTTTAATCTATAAATAATTCATTTTAATTAAAAAGCTTGCGAGATGTGATTTGTCATTAATTGAAAAAGATGGATTACAAACTGAATATAAACTAGATCAAATACAAACACGTCCTTATTTTGAATGAAATTAAATGAAACTAAACAAAAAAAGGGCAACGTGATTGATTTCAATAGATTATCATCAAAGAGAATGAGAAAAATCCTAATTCAAGAAATCTAAAAACAAGATAAATATTGTCAGCCCTTTCCAAAGTTTTAAACTAAACTATCATAAATCCTCTTAAATTTCTCAATTCTTAAATTTAATTAGCTCTCCACGATTTTCTCAACAACCGCTGGGCCAAATCTTTTGAAACTAGGTGGAAATAATTAACACGTTTCTCTCCAGCACTGGACTTAAATAATAAATAAATGTTATAGTTAATATTAGATTCCACCCCCCCTTTTTTTTATATATATAAAATTGAGGGAAAATTTAAAATAAAAAAAACCGATCGAATATTCATTATAACTAAATTCGATCTAAAAAGTCAATGGATATGAGTTCGGATTCTTGGCAATTCAATGAAAATTTATATAATTGGTCTAAATAAATATGCCTGGATAAAATGTATATATGGGTATCATTTAATATGTCTATATGGCCCAAGAAGCCGAAGAGACTTAAAAAAAAAAAAAAAAAAAAAAAAAAAAAACTAAATTTGATGGCACTATTCCTAGGTGTATTAACTTTCCTTCTTCATCTACTTCTTTTTCCATTTTGTTTAATTAATAATAGAAAACGAGAAGATCTTTAATCGATTTTTGATTTGAATAATTTGATCAAATTAAGATGTAATAGGAAATCCAAATCACTGAGGAAAACAACTCTACTTTTAACACAAATATAATTCTGAAAACAATATGTAATTTCTCAAAGGGATGAATATTTGTTTGTATTATTAAATTGTTTGCGGTTATAAATAAAATTCTAAACAGAGGATAGAAAATGAGGAATGTCTCTTAGAGCACTTGTTTTATGATCTGAGGGTTCATGGTGCAATCTCTGTCCTAACCGTTAAAATTTAATTAAACTACATTGACTCCTAATTAATTTAATTTACTATGGACAGAGTTTAAATGACTTCAGATGCAAAAAACAACTTAAAAAATAAAATTATGCATTTATTATTTATTTAAAAAAATTTAATTTTGGCCTATTTTTTGTTTTTCAGCATCGGAGATCGTATAAATAAGATGTATTATAAATCTCACAATAACTTGAACAAATGTTACCTACTATTTTGTCTTAAAAGGTCATTTAGAGTGCTACATACAATCCAAAAATAATAAAAACATGAAATTTGATGATTTTGTTTTTCATGTGCATATCTATTTAAATCAATTGATTTGATAGCCATTTTAATGCTGCACTTGAAGATATCAATCATATATACCTGGTGGCTTGTCAAAAAAATAAAATTTATCGCTTTTATAATGCGATTAAAATTGTGTCTATCTCCTTTACTACCAAAATTTCTATAACAAAAATGGATGACGAAAAGGTTTTTCAAAACCTTTTAAACCTTTCCAATTGGCAAAGTTTGCTGATATTTAAAATTAGACTACTCCAAATTTTAATCAATGTGAAATATTTAGTTAAATGAGTGAGGCCAAAAAAGGAAGAAGAATTAATCAATCAGATAATAATTTAATTCTACACATACACGCCTCACGTTCCAAAGGTCAATGGTTCACCTCTCGCCCTGAGCTTTTATATGAAGATTTAATTAATTAAAACGCTAGTAATTTATTTTTTAAAAAGATAATTTGTCATTATATTAAATTTATTTTTTTAATTATTTAATTAAAAAAAAGTTACAATGAAGTAAATAAATTAGTTGGATTATAATAAGCCAAATCTCTTTTAAAGTAACGATTTTTTTTTTTGCGACCGTTCTTATAATGAGGGTCTTCATCAAGGTCTCAGGAGCTCATGTTAATTGAACTAATGAAGGCTTTTGAAAATCTCTCCCCAAGGACATTCACTTTCTTTTTGCGAAATTAAACTAATAATAAGGAACCTAATTTATTGGATTTCATTAGAAATAATAAGTCCTTTAATGTGAAAATATTTAAGAAAGAAAAAAATATAAAAGAATATTTATCATTAACCAAAGCAAACCTCACCTTTTACTCAGTAAAATACTCCCCCCCCCCTCCTAATGAGCTTAAAATAAAATAGATGTTTTATATACTTTTTTTAACTTGGTTAAGTACTTAATTAAACGAAATTATTATTATTATTAAATGAAATGAAAAGTTCTATGCTGAGTTTTAATTAAACTCAGACACTCATATCTAGAGACTAACTTGGATGGTGACCACAAGTGTCTCGACCTAACTTTGGTATTTCTTCTACTTTCTACAGGTATCGTAATAAAATGTATAATGAAAACGTTTATGAAGTACAAATACATTTTAAAGA
This sequence comes from Anisolabis maritima, assembly GCA_010014785.2. NCBI lineage: Eukaryota > Metazoa > Arthropoda > Insecta > Dermaptera > Anisolabididae > Anisolabis > Anisolabis maritima. Next base: position 3,098 of record JAAAKE020115850.1, on the reverse strand, counting down.
GATCCACTCACGAGACTTCATTAGGATTAGAGATAAATTTTACTGTTCTGAATATCTATAAGCAAAAACACAAACACAAACAACAAGCCAAAATATAAAAAACACACACAATTACAAGCTGAAATTAAAACCTGCTTTAAATTTATCAGTAATCCTAATTAGTCTCGAGGGTGCATCTCTTTGAAATTCTCTTCCTTCTTTGTACTTCACATATGTTTTCTTACTTCCAATAGTGCTCTAGAAGGGCTTGATGGAGGAGTTGGAAGGGTTGTCAGTTTACAGAATATCGGTTTTCGCCCCTGGGGCATGAGGAATTTTTTCATTAAATAACAATATTTAATGTAAGCATATCCTCAAGTATGCACTGAATTGGAACAATGGATCCCGAGGAGATGGAGCTGCTGTGACACCTCGACCTAGGAGGAGTTAGAGATAGGAAATCAAGAAATTTCACGGGGTGCCAATAGATGGCTACGGACAGAGTTCGGCTGGATTTGAGGTGTGTGTCTCCATACATGTACACTCCTCGGGTAAATAAACGGGGAACTTACGGTCCAAATAAAATGAAATCGTGCTTTAAAATAAATTTTCTTTCTTCCAAGCTTAGTTTTGTTTCTGAAATTATTTCAGATCGATTTTACCTAGAACAAAAAGGAAGTTACGAGTTGTCAAAAAGTGCATACATTTCATTTAGTTACCCTATATAGGTCTATCGAAGTACTGACATGCTCTCTCTCTTGATCGCTTCTATAATTTTTTATGTCACTGCCGAAGATGTCAAGTTTGAGATATAATTATTTTCTCTTTCAATTATTTATATGGTTTTTATTATAAAAAATTGAGGAGATGTCATCTTCAGTCGACGTCTTCCAATAAATATATCTATAAAATTTAAAATAAAAAAGAGAAAATAATTTTATATTAATTTGAATAAAAAAACGAACTGTTAAGAAAATGTTAGAGGTTGTTAGGTGGTAAGTCAGCATTCTAATAAAATCAATCGTCAAAAAAAGAAAGATAAAACTTTTCTGTTATAAACAGAGACTTTTTTTTAATATTTAACTATTATTAAGATATTAACGCATATACATTATCAATGCTCATCATAATTATAAATAATGTAATGTAATGCACTTTAATATTGCAAAAAAGAAAATCATTGAAATACTATGATCTTGAAGATTAATAATTCCTTTTTCTTCATAATAAATAAAATGGACTATATGAAATTTAAAAAAAACCATTAAATTAAAGAGAATTTTAATTGATTTTCGTTTTCAATTTTTTCAATTTCAGAAAAATAGGAACTTGCTATCTCAGTCCGATGAAAATTTGGATGCATATTTTTCCTTATTTAGTCAGCAACATAAATATCATAGGATATACGAATATATTAATAATATATTCATATTTATTAGGTATTAGGTAAATTGTTCAGTAAATAATGGAATATTCATTTTATCTAGTAAAATTTAGACTATACTCGATGGTATTGGTTTACACTTTTTCAATAAATTTGGATAAATTTTTATGCTGGATTTGGACCTGAGTTGCCTTCATTTCAAGATAATAAGCTTAACTGTTTTATCATCTCTTCTAATAGTTTAAACATAAAAAGAATAAACATTTTTGAGGGACTTAAATTATTATAAAATATTAAGCACATGAACAAGATGTCCACAAAGACGGAAATTAGAAATTAGATTTCATTTCCACGAAATCTTCCCCTTTTTTTTTCCTCCGATGTTCTAATTTAAATTGGGCATTTTGAGGAGGCGAAAGAAAGAGGAGGAAGGTGGCTTAATGCGAAAGAAAGAAAGGATAAATTGGTGAATCCGGTATGGAGAGGACTAATCCGGATGCCAAAAGAACTGGACCAGAGTAGATTTATCTCTCCCAAGTTGCCCTTTTTTCAAAAGGGATGAGAAAAGAAAAGCTGGTTGCGAGTTGCAACCACATAGGAAAAGGAGAAAGGGCCTGAGAAAATATATTATTTGCTAGGAAAACCCTTCAATGCTCCAGTCCTTTTCTTTCTTTTGCTTTTTCTTTTTTTTTTTTACAAATAGAGTGACTGTACTCAATCGCCTTTCTTTGCTTTCTCCTTATTCTTCTTTTTTGTAAGATTTCTATCAAGGCAATTCCTAACCTATTCTTTCTGAATTTACTTTCGTCTTAAAAAAAATTTAATATTAAATTTCATTTCTACATTGAGAGATTAAAAATGCAATCACTAAAAAAAATCTTTCATATTCCGTTTATTTTTAAATCTTATAAAATTTCTCTTTGTCCAAAATGATCAACTTTTGCAAATTAGAGATTTAAAAAGAAAATATTCAAATAAAAACATTATCCCTCTCTCCGTGACCGAGAAGCTAAAGATATTGATCAGTATCCTTAAAAGCCAGAGGATGTGGGTTCGAATCCCATGCAATACTATGGAAATTTATTTAAATCACTTGAATACCAATTGATATAAATTTTTTTTTCGGCATCTGAGGCCATATAGACATTAAACACTCCATATATAAACTTATTACGATACAATGATCCAGGCATATTTATTTATATCGTAATTAAAATAAATGTGTATCGTTTCAAATCTCAGTTACCAAAAGACTTAAAAAAAAAACATTATTTTAAATACAGAGGAATTGAGATGCAAAATAAAAAATTTAGCACGATTTAAATAATCTCCTACGTAGCTAGGATTTTTGTTTGATTGGGGCTGAGGGAAGGCAAAAAATTTTTTCATTTGTCTTATGTTTTAGTTTTTCTTTTTTTGGAAATAGTTCTTATTAGAAATTCCATTTATACTTTTTATATAAATAATATTTTTATATATTTTCCTTTACTCCAGTTAGGCAACCTTTTTTGGAGGACCCCATTCAAAAGAAATAGCTCGTGTCCAGGGTGAATAAAAAACCCGCAAGATCGTATAAAGGGTAGTAGACGACTTGGTAGCCTCAAAGGTGGTTCACAAGGCGAAAGATTTATAAACAGACAATTAACCCGAAATAAAGGTTGTACCAAAAAGGGATTGGAAATAATTTTCACTCCACGGGACTTGCTGAGATGTAATATTGAATAATAAGCAATTC
>JAAAKE020115839.1:0-16042 GCA_010014785.2 Anisolabis maritima | reverse complement strand
TCAGATTTCATGTAGTTCTACTAATTATCCATTAAGGCGAAACAAAAGATACACTAGTTGTCCAATTACCTATATGGGGATAGTACTTTGAAAAATTTTATTGATTAGAATTGAATGTTTTCAAAAAAACATCTAAAAATGTCAAGATTCCTCATATATATGATCAATAAGACGATCTTTTAATATAGCAAAAAAAAAAAAACTAGGAAAACTCGGTCAAATTTATATTTGTCGGTTAATTCAAGGTTATTATTTCCTTTTCTATTACATTTTATTCATATAATAATAATAATAATAATAATAACTTAAAATTAATATTAATTTTCCCCTGACCAATAAATCAATACGATATTTTCAATTACTTGGCAATAAATGCTAAAAATGATGTTGTTCAGTTATTGCCAGAGCTTTTAAATACCTTTATTTTAAATGTATTCTTTAAATAGTTTGTTTTTATTTTCCGAGTATTTTTACGCGCTTTTTTTTTTAATTTGCTTTGTCTCTCTGGACAACTTCTTGTAATTAATTTTTAAAACCCTTCTTAATGAGCCTAAGACCTGGAACTTAGCCTTATGGCAACATATTATAGTAAAACGAGACAAAATTCGACCCATTTCAAAGGGATATTTTATTTGAAGTTCAAACCTGAAATCAAAATATTTTTCTAACTTTTATCTTTAGCAAAATAATACTCGCATATAAAATTGTTCTCTTCATCACTAGAAACAACTTTTGTTTGAAAAAAATTTTTGTATTTTTTACAAAAAAACCTATTTAAAAGAAAATAAAAGGAATAAAAATTACTATAGCACCAAAGCACATTCATATCCGAAATTATCCTCATTAACTTGATCGAATGCTTTTAAGGAAAATATTAGTCAACCAAACATATTGTCGCCTTAAGGAAGCCAATGCTCCCTAGAAAAGATCGTTACACTACACTGCATTTGTTTTCTGAGTGATTCAATCCCCCTTTCCAATGTTACTTTTTGACATCACTTAACTTTATTTATTAATCGCATAATTTTGACCAATTCTAACTTCATCAGAAAAGTGTAACACTTAAACACTGCCGTTATTTACAGGAAATTAAAGATCATGACAAAAAATGTTAACAAAATTGGATTTAAGATTAACCTCTGTGGGAGCCCAACATAAATTTTTTGATCCAAACAACCCTCCACTCGTAAATAAAGTAACCTCTCAAATCAAATGAAAAATAATAATGATCAGAAGTAGAAATTTTAAGTTATTCACTTTCCCAATAAAAATGAATAGTTGAACATTATCATAGACCTTATTTATTTATATCAAGGGAAATTTCTATGATTTTGGATTTAAGCAACTAAATTGTCCATATTAAGGAATTTTTGGAATTCATCGGGTTTTGGAGATAAGATTCCATTTTACTCTAGAAACCACCCAATTATATACTTTAAAATCCTATCACTTTTTCCTAGCGCCTTATGTCACTGCCTTTTTTAACTCAGGCTGTTCTTTTTGTAGCCATAAGAAAGCCTTTAGTTTGAGCCTTTGGTGCTCTATAATATTTTAATAATTAACATCACTTTTATACCACAAAAATGCACCCCTAATTTGAACACTACAAGCTTGAGTCTTCCAGGGCGTAACAACTTAGGCAAGATAGACATTTCCGTAGTTTCGTTTAAAATATCCACGAACGAATTATCCATAATTGTCACAGAAAGTAACCTTAATGGTTCTTTTTTAAATTATTGGTCTCTCATATATCTTCTCGCAGTATTCATCCCTGTGTTATATGAACCATCTACGTTACCCTTACAAATTATCGGACCCGAAAGGTGGAAAACTTTCCAATCCATATAAGAGCCACTTTTGAAGAAATCAACGATAGATCCACAGCAGTTGGACGTTGACCAGAATAATTAATCCTAGTGAGTGAACCTTCATTCACTATTATCAAATTGCTTCGATCAATACTCTCCAATAAATTAAAAATTGGTATTTATATATATCAATCAAATCTTGAAGGGAGATACAGCGACAATAAATAATATTCAATTCAAATTCACAACAAATTCTATATAAACATGGTCAATGTTATTATTTACAATTATCCTTGAAGACGGAAACATACTACATACTAAAATAGCCGTCCTTTCTACAATTCTTTCTATCAAATACCTTAAATCCATTCATCAATATAATCCTCCTTAAGCCAAGTTTCACACAAGGCTATTAAAATTATTATATCATTGTCAAAATCAAAAATATATATATTTTTTTTTTAATGAACAAATTAGCATTTACAGATGATATATTACACTTGAAAATGTTACCAGTTTTATTATCAATTCTTATTTGACATTTGTATTAATATTTTTCAATAAGATCCGTCCAATAAAATGTGAATATTTATATTATATTATTATTATATAATAAAATAATATAAATTATTAATCTCTCTAATAAGCAAAAAGAAAAAATTAATTAAATCTATTATTTTATTTTTTTTTTTATTATCTTTGTTAGCTTCTACCGCATTTACTTAACCAAAATAATTTATCTCTCACTACACTTACTATGTCATTTCTGCTAACCAAATCATTAACTTTCATTTCTTGGAATAAATTCAAAATAATATCATTGACAGACAATTAAATTAATTCCTTGTGGGCTCTTAGATATAAAAGGAGATTCCCTATTAATGTGAGGATTGAATTAGATTTCTGTTCAAGCGTTATATGAAGGGGAAGAGACAGAAACTCGATTTTCTGCTAAAAAAATAAGAATGTCTTCCGCCTTGTTGAGTATGATCTGTATTTAAATCATCTATCTTTTTTTTTGGATAGGCCTATTCTGATAAGAGGAAGAATTTAGAACGGGAAAGAAATGGGGTTATTAATATAGGATTTCCCATAACTCTATCTGCATATTCATATTTCCTATCCCTCATCCATAAATGTCAATTTTTGACTAACGACAATTTTCTTTTCCCTTCTCTCTCTAAAAATTGCTGCACTGCACCCTATCAGTTGAAAAATTACTAGCTTCACAAAAATAATTCAGATTCAGGTATAAGATTACAAAATCCTATTAAAAGATTACTCAAATATCGGCCGCATCTTTCCTTACCTCTACAATTCAAAGCCTTGTGACCCTAGAACAAGCAACAGCTACATTGAACCAGAAGAGAAACAAAAAACTAACTTGCCCTTCTTCTTTCATTTAAATTAATATTCTGAAAAGGGAGTCTACACTTGACTCATTACTGATTTTGATCTCTTTACAGGGTGAATTTACATCAATAATAATTAGAGACTTATCCCGGCGATTGTTTGAATATGTCCTTTAAATAGCATTTTTGGCCCTTGAAATTTGAAAACATTTTAGAGGATTAGGAAACTGCGACGCTGATTCATGCAATTCCGGTCTAATAATTAAGTAGTAAAATTAATTTTTGAGAGACGCGAATTCGAATCAATTAAGTTAACTTTTTTTTTCTTTTTTTACATCCATTTAATATATCAAATTTATTCCCAAGAATTCTTTTTTTTTTTTTAATTAATATTTTAAATAGGAGTAAAATTACAGTGAAATAAATGAATTTTTTTTTTGTTTTATTCATTTCTTGGCTTTTTAAGAATTCATAATTTTTAAAATTAACTAAGTTTAAATATCAAGTTGTACATTTATTCCACTGTATTTTTACTCGTGTAGCGAGGAAATATTTTCATATAAAGTACACTTCAAATAATTCCGATTGAACCTAAAAACTAAACAGCAGAGAAAGGGATGATAATGAATATAAATATCAAGTTTGAAATCTGTTGATAATTGTGAACAGTATAAGCTTAAAAGCATTATCACACACTTATGAAAACTACAAATCGAAAATTGGTATCAATATTTCTGTTCCTTCCCCGGATGGTAAAGAGGGCACGAATATAAATTAAATTTATATGATGCACTGTATTAATCTAAATTACTTTTTCAATCCTGAAGAAGAAATGAACTATGCCGAAATGTGCAACAAAATAACAATGTATTACTTTTTAATAAAAAAGGGGATCTAGAATGAATGATAATTTTCACAAATCCTTAAAGAGGTTCTCGAATGGCTCTAAATGCTAATCTTTCATATAATAATAGAAAGAAAAGAAAATTCCTACATAAAATTAACTCTTGAATTGAATAAACAATATTAATTGAGATAATAATTTACTGGTTTATAAACTTTTTATGCCTGAACCCTCTTTTTTTCTAAGAAAAAAATGTTAGGCTCCCATAATTTTTATACAGAATACAAAATAATATACTATATTTTGTGGACATATATATTTTATGTTTATGGATCATTCCATGGAAAAATCAAAAAATAGCTTCTATTTTTTGATTTTGATGACATTTTCAAATTATTGAGATCTTACTAATCCTAATAAAAATCCTGAATATTAATCCGGTGCAATTTTTTTCCTATTCCTATTGGTTTTTGAAATTGGTAATTCCTGATTTTTGATATTGAAATATTTTGGTTAAAACACGTTGGATTTTCAAATTTCTGGACACAAATGAAAGATAATAAAATTCTCTTTAAAAGTCAAATAGGAAAAAAATTTTATGATAAAATTTAGTTATAGAAAAATAAGTAAAAGAGAATTTTACATTTTATGCGCAAATTTAAATCATAATTATAAATTGATATTTTCATTACTAAATCCATTCAAATAAAAGGCCTATATTTGTGTCCTTTTAATTTTTGATATTTTCCTATTGTTACTTTAGTAATTTTGAAAAATAAACTGTTTTTGCTAGTATAGAACAGACTCAAAGATAGTCTTTTTCCTTGTTTATGTCCTTTATTTTGGATTGACATTGGAAATCAAAGATGCTACATATTGAAGGGACAAATCGTCTTTTCAAAATTATTAAAAGTAACACTAGGAAAGAGGCAGTGTCTAAGACGGATAAGCTGCGGATTACGAATCTAGAGTATGAAAATTGCTCGGGTTCAAGTCCGGCTTGCTGCAATTATTTCCAACTTTGCCTCCTCCTGGGGTAGGAAAGTGGGAGATAATCTCATCCCCCAGAAGCCCAAGTGGTATCACAATGGGCTATTACTGGTCTAAGTGAGTCTCCCAATGGAGGGCTGCAAACACCTAAACTTAACCTAACCTAAACACTAGGAAAATTAGAATTAGAATATTATTTGGGGCGATAGATGAGCCTATTTATTAGTTTTTTTTTTTTTTTTTTTTTTATTAGCTTGAAATAGTAACCCATTACGCTTTTATCGACTCAGATTTAAAATGAAACACAAACGGATGAAGCTGACATCACAACTATTCGTATTTCTTGGTCCATTTGCAAGATGCTAGTAGCAATAAATGACCTGGTTTAAACATTGAAATAGTCTGTTTATATACAATAAAATAGGAGGTGGGTCTTATTTGACTCAGGTACCTTGTACTTTTTTTTTTTAAATAAATAAATTACATTTTCAGTTCAATTGTGGTTTAGAAAATGCAACGTTTCGGCTTTATTCTGTGCACAGATTGATCAGACGACTACCATAATAATATGGCATCAAAAGAGTTATGACTAATTGTGCTGAAAAATAGCATTTTGCTTGTTTAAAAAATGTTCAGCTAGAACACTCTTTTTAGGTTCACCTAAACTGATCGTTCGAGAGATCGCTCTCTATATGATATGGATGTTTATTAATTTATTTGTTTCTTAAGTTAATAACAATAGATGTGAAAAGTAATTAATTTTTTTAAATACCTATAAATCAATAAACTATTAATTATTTATAAACATTTCTAAATCTGAGAACAACTTTTTATTTTTTTGGAATTTATGTCAAGCTGAATATATGTGATGGTATGACGCTCGACCTGGATGGTGTGCATAACGAAGCGTGCCATCCATCTTATTTCTCACCTCACTCTAGATTGCAGATCTCTAGATGTAACAGACTTAGTGATTTTTATCTGAATATTACCATAAGGCCACAGAATAATGCCGAAACGTTGCATTTTCTAAACCACAATTGAACTGAAAATCTAAATTATTTATTTAAAAAAAAAAATATATAAGGTACCTAAGTCAAATAAGACCCACTGGCTATTTTATCGTATTTAAACTAACCATTTTAATGGTTAAGCCACGTCATTTATTGCTACTAGCATCTTGCAATTAGACCAGAAACTACCAATAGTTGTGATGTCACCTTCACCCCTCTTTGTTTCATTTGAATTTTGAAATCTATAAAAGCAAACTGGGTTACTATTTCAAACTAATTAGAAATATTGTTTACATTCTTTGCCCATTCAACATAAATAAACATGTAGTGTGTCATTTTACAGCTCATAATATTTACTAACATGTACCTGTCTTCACATTTGACATTTACAGCTCATTTCCTTGTTTGTTTAATATAAAACTGAATCAAATGGAGGAAAACAAGGTGATCTAAATAAGGCCCATTTTTTAGGGTACCAAGAATTGCTTGAATTCCATATGATACATTTTTTTTTTTTTGTATAGTATAAGTCAAATATTTGAAAAACAAAAATTTTATCCTCTTTCAAAAAAATGACAAAAATAATCAAATGTTAAGTGGGTCTTATTTGGCTCATGTACCCAATTGAATTCACGCTTGCTTCTATTATAACTTTCACGCTTGCTTCTATTATAACTTTAGTAGGCGGACATATTTACCAACTACGCTACAGACTCTGATTCCGCTCCCATTATTTGATCCCTTTAACCCTAAAGAGCAATTTTGAGGACTTAAAAACAATTTACGCTCATTTTCCATTAGAAGTCGCAAGTTGTTAGTTATAGTGTTTTAAAACTGCCACTTATAGACTTTCACAAAAACCTATCACTTTAATAAATTATTAGAGTTTATATATGTTTATTATTTACAATTTTACTTGAAAACAAACAACTGGTTATAAGATTTACCATTTATATATAAATACAATGTAATTAAACAGAAAAATTACTTAAAACGCTTTCAGTAAATAATACCAAGAAAATTTTTACAACTGAAAAAATGTATATATTTCACTTTTCAAAATAAATAAATTATACATTCTAAAGTTATAATACAAATAATTATATTCAATATTTTCTTAGTCATCAGGTATGCTAAGGTAACTTTTAAGTATGCGGCTTATAAATGAGTGTGGCTTAATAATGATAAAAAATTTCTATTTTTAAACCGCGGCTTATAGAGTGCCGCTTATAACGGTAAAACAGAGTAAAAGCCTCATTCATTAACCAAGATTTTTTAAAAACTGTACAACTGTGATATGATATATTTAGTATTATTTTTAAAATCAGCACCCAAAAGTAAATAAGAAGTCATAAAAATAAAAAAAAATATAAAGATTTTTTCATCGTAGGCCTATTTAATCTTTTGAGCAGAAATACATAACAGTGTGTATTTGTCCTTTTTGAGATCTTTATGATTCTAGAGTTGTTCATTTGATCAAAAAGTCATACGTCTCATTGTAGAATATATTGTATGTCTCATTGTAGAATATATATACATAATATTTGAATCATTTAGACATTTTCATTTGTTTGCAATTAATTAATTCCAGAAATTGACTTTTAGGTAGGTCTTAGGTTTACTATTTTAACGATAGAATAAAATATTTTATTTTATGTATACTCAACAAGATTGTATGCAGGGTCGGCCTAGCCTAAGGTACACTAGGCACAATCTAGGGCCGCCAACTGAATGTTCAGGATTCCCGGGTTTATTATTTTGATTTAATTTACGTGTGACACATTTTCAAAATATTTTCTAAAGACATGAAAAAATAAATTACGGCTATGGACCAAATATGAAAGTTTTTTATAAATAGTGCGCCAAGGAAAGATACTGTCTAGGACTGCCATATGCCCTTAAACCGGCCCTGATTGAATCTAAGTTGTCTCAGGATTATCGTTATTGTAAATTCATTGGTTAACTAATTTTTGTCTAAAAATAAAAATAACTGCATAGTAGTTAGGACAGAACTAGGAAAAATTTTTAATAATTATCCTACCATTGGCCCCAATACAAACCTACTCTTATTCTATATTATATTTTAGAAAATTGCAATTGTCAAAATTAATATTTTACTTTGTTTCAAAATCGTTATATTAACACTAAACCTACCACGCGCGGTCAAATGACTGTTTTTGAAATTTCGTTTAGAATTTCCTGTATACAACGTTATTATATCGCCATTTAACTTATTGACTTTTCTTATAGTATACATACAACCCATTTTTTAATATTCACTTTTCTTATTGTGTACTTACTGAAAAAATTTCATAGCCTGTCTTGCCTACCGTGAGCGGTTATTTGACCGCTCACGGTAGGAAATAGGTACTCGTATTCATGAAGTGTCGGTAAGTTTAGTGTTAATTAACTTTTTATTTTATTTTTCAAAACTCCATTCTGACTAGTAAGAAGCATTAATTTTTCACACTCCTGAGATTTCTATATTTCCCAACTTTATTTGAAGAGAATTTGAAAATTTTTTCAAGAAACTTTAGTGGTTTTAAATACCAGAGTATCAATTAAAATTGTTCAAGTTCTCTTCAAAAGCAAAAAAGTCAAGATACATGGAAATCGCACAGGTTTAAAATAATTAAATATATAAAATATTATTTTCAGTTGGCAGCCTGAATCAAAATTTCCTTTTTCACAAGTCCGCCTTCCTCCTCGAGGACCACCGCCAAAACAAGAATTTTTAATTAACCAAGAAATCGAGGTATATTCTAGAGCTAATGAAAATGAAGCAAGTGGTTGGTGGAAAGCTATTATTAAGGTATAAAAATAATACAAAAATCTAAAATAGTAAAAATGGAAATCGTTCAATTAAAAGGAATTTTAGTAATAATAAATTATTTTATGCAATTTCTTTTCTATTAAATTAAATAATGTACATTCAATTTTTTGAAAATATTTCGGATTACCAACCTCAATGCTAAACTAACCAAGTAGATACTTGGGAGAGCAAATGTAAAAGAACTCGTTTCTTTTTCTATAAGCGTAAATAAACAAATATTATGTACCATCCATTTTAATATTTAAGTTTCATATCTTAACAAACTCCAGGTAATACATATTATAATTGGTTTTATAATAAATTAACGTTGTCATATTAATTTTGCACTGAGGAGAACCACATAAAAGGTCCGAAATATTTACAATAAATTGAAGTGAAGTTGAAAGAAAGTAGACGTGGTTATTATTCTTTCTACTTCCTAATTCTCATTTTAAATATTTAAAGTTGGTTGTTGTTAAAGTTATTGGTTTATTTTAAAAAATTGTAAATTAGTGTTGTTGTTAGATATAGTTGTATGGTTTAAACCGCTTGTTATCATCATTATACCATCTTACATCATTTATTTACAGATATATTGACTGACCAAATGCCGAACCACCATCATTTCAAGATAATATCTGAGTTGGTAGAATAAATGATGTAAGATGTTCTTAAAATAATAACAGCAGGATTTTATTTCTCTTCTCATCAAAATTATAATATTTCCTATTACTTTCATTTACCTATATATATATGTAATATATGGTGAGAAAGTATTATGATCACAAAATAAATAGATGTCTAGATTTCAACGGAAATACACTTTTTGAAATCCCCTGAGTCTAAAATGCAAAATGGTTTTTGTGTCTTTGAACAAAATTTCTCAAAAATGAAAAAACTTGGGGGCTTAAACTTTATATTTATGCTAGGTACCCTCATCGTTTGCACCTCGAAGCTTTTCAATAAAATCGACCAATGGGTACGAATATTTTACTGAAGTACTTTTTTTTTTTTATTTTCCCCGATTTTCTCAAAATTCGCACTAACGATTTTGATTAAAATTCATAAAACAATTATTTAATAGATGATCTTTGAAATGTATTAACCCCTCCCAAAATTGTTTGGGCCCCAGTTTTCTCTTGTACTTTTTTAAGATTTTTGTGATTTTCTCTTAAACAAACCCAAATTAACGATATTTATTAAATTTTCTGTACATTGAATGGCTGCTACCTAGGGTGTCCGACGCAAAAATCTGGTGTTGCAGCACATCACTCAGCTTTCCTTATCTTAGATAAGATAATGTTGTATGATGTGCGTCTCGTCACACCAGTTTTTTTATTTTCATTTTCATAAAGAAATTAGGGTGGGAAAAATTTTATGAGATTTAAACATAATATTCTTCTTCTATGTCTTATCCCATGATTCGGAGTCACCATTTAAAATTAGATAAGGCTGAGTGAAAACAGCGTGCCTCATAGCCTAACGCTTGATTTGGAAGGTGGAAGACTAGTATGTAGGGAGTAAAATAAATGCCATCCTTAGTTTGTACAAGTCGTGGTCGTACTCACCAGGCATGATGCCCTGAGTGACAACATATTCTTGCTGTTTAAACTTTAAAATGGAAAATTAAATTAAATTTTTCACTCTTTACCTATCAAATTATATTCAGATTAATCACAAAATGATTGGTCCATTTGAGTGATTTTTTTAAATTCATCAATTTATTTGATTTTCCATTGGGAAACCCCTTTCAAAAATACCTGTTTTTCTCTCTTCTAACAAAAAAAAAAACATGGTCACAGGATTAAAAAAATTATTCTTACCTTTAGGTATTTGTTTTTCTAAATTTTATCATCTATTTATCCAAATCTTCTTACAAAAAAAAAAAAAACTATAGGTGAATGAAATGAAAATGTTGATTCTATACAAAACACAGACCTAATTTTACTTTAATTTATATTATTTTTAATTATTTTAACGTGAAAATTCTATTATCAGCTAAATGTCTTCCACCAAAATTGTCAGTTTTTTCTTTTCTGTACTTCTTAAGATATAAGAGTGCAACGATTTATTTTGTATATATATACCAAAAACAAATGGAGGCCGATACCGTTATATATGAAGGAGTCTCGAATTTGAGGCGGACCTGATTCTGGCGACGCATGTGAAAATGTCATTATGGCTATAGGATCCGACATGAAAAGGGTCACATTTAAAATCCCTAATTCTCAGAAATGAGTGTCGTCCAATTGCATGGGTTCACTTCTAGATAGCTGAATGTTGTTAAAAAAGATGAAATCTCCCCGCCTCGCTTCTCGTAAGCGCAGCAGGTGCTCGAATTTTGATTCCACTTAGCTAGTTGCTAAAATTCGGTTGAGGTATATGGTTGAAATCAAGAGTTGAAAATTGTCTATTTTTAGCAAAACTTTTTTTTTCGTATTTTCTATTATATTTTGTAACTTGGGACTTTTTTACAGTCAATTTTATATCTAAAGCCCATGGAAGAAAAATATGTAGAGCATTTAATTCTCTTCTTAATAGGTATAGAATTCATTAAATTTGCTCAAGTCTACATATAGATACTGGTGATTTTCTAAATATACTATCTCCTTCAAATGTAATTGGACAACCTCTATCTTTTGTTTCGTCTTAATGGTTAATGAGAAGAAAAATCGTCTATATAAGTATATATACTTTACCAAATTTAATAAATTATTATGCATACGCATTGAGAAGAGAAATTGAAAGCTGTAAAATTTTCTATAAAAAAAGGTATTAAGAAATAAAAAAATCTGGTGTGGCGGCCGCACAAAACTTTTTCTTACCTAAGGTAAGGGAAATTGTGTTGTATTCTGTTACACCATATTTTTTGCGTCGGGCTCTTTTGGTAGCCGCTTCACAATTTTATTTAGCTTTTATTTTTAGAGATTTTCGTTTTTGTGTATTAATCAATTAATCAATTCAATATTATCAAAAAAATTAAATTAAATTAATTAAAATTGGTAATTAAATTCAGTTTATTATCCAACATAGAAAAAAAATATTTATATTTTGTTAGCATGGCAATGCGTCTTCCTATCTTTTCGATAAGATTCTTAAAATTCAAAATTGTGGACCCCAAAATATTTTGAGATGGAAAATGATTAATAAAACATCCTATTTATTATGTGTTCAGCCAATTTAATCAAAATCATTAGAGTAACTTAAGAGAAAATCACTAAAAACTTAAAAACGTACAAGAATGGCCCTAAACAATTTTTTGGGGAATAAAGATTAATACAGTTCAAAGATCAACCAAAAATAATTGTTTTATCAATTTTTATCAAAATCGGTAGAGCGAATTTTGAGAAAATCAAAAAAAAGTACTTCAGTAAAATATTCGTACTCTTTGGCCGATTTTATTGAAAAACTTCTAGACGCGACGAGGTGCCTGGCTAAAATATAAAATCAGCTTCATACGTTTTTTCGTTTTTGAGAAATCTTGTTCACAGACAGACAGACCATTTTGGGAGACTCATTTAAAAAAATGGGACTCAGAGGACCTCAAAATTACCGTTGAAATCTCCACATCGATTTTTTTTGTGATCGCAATACTTCCTCACTATATATTATACATATAGATAGGAGAAAGTAAATATATATATTTCTTATAAAAAATAGACAATTTTTTACTTTTCTTATTCGATATAGAATTATAATTTTTAATTTTACTTTTAGTGACAATTTAGATCGGACGCATAATTTATTAATTATCGGGATTTAATTACTAAAAAGCGGTTTTTTTTTTCCTCAAAATGGTAGTCGAAGGACCCCTCTAGATTGGGGAAAACTCATTATTTTCATATTTAATGCAAACTAAAGCGGTTAAAACAATTTCCAGCTTTCCTCTAAATATTTCCCACCACGGCCGATTTTTGAGCTAATTTTCTTGGGCTATAAATACATTTTAAAATTTTTATTATACTTAAATTTAATAGAAATAATTTTCGCCGAGGACTACGAAAATAAATATAAATAAATAAATTTACTTTAAAAAGAAAAAAATGGTAAATAAAACTCAAAGTGGCTATGTTAGATGTAATATAAAATATTATTTTTCTTTGCAATTCGCCCCCTTTTTCTTTAAACGCCCAAACCCATACTAATATATTAAAAAAAGCCATTTCAAACATAGAGAAACAATTGGGAGTAGTATTAGCATATATGCATTTCTTTAGATTTGGCAAAACTATTTTGTTGTGGGCAAATATTATGTGTCAAATTGATATTTTCAAAGTTTATTTTTTTTTTTTAACATTTATTTTAGATTAGAATCATTTTACGAGTGTAATATTCGAATATCGTTCGATGGTCTTGTGCAAAACAAGGCCTATGACTCGGAAAGCCTGGATATCGGGGGTTCAAGTCCCAGGTGGCAATCCAACAGTAACACTACTCATCATTCATGTTTAAATAAATTTTTTTTCACTTTTTTATTTTATTATGGACCGTCTAAAGTAAGGGAGGTATTGTAATCATAACTTACTAATCGACATTTTGTAACAATCGAATGTTTTTAGCATCTTCGTATAAAATGATAATTTATTTGACAAAAACTGATGATTGACCATTACATTTTGAAATTTAAAAAAAAAGAAAAATAGTTAATTCAATTTTCCTTTTTTTCCTTCAAATGAAAAGAATAAAATGATCAAAACTAATAATTCCTTATTTATATATTTTATATCAAATGGTTCAAATCTTTTTTTATTGTTTGATTCTGTTGTCCTTAAGGGATAAATTCAGAAAAAAACACTCCCGGGGTACTTAGTCCAACACAGATACTGAGAGAGAATTGTTGAGCTGGTCATTTAGGTTGTCTTCCTTCCATCAACCAAACACGATCAGATTTATGCAACCCATAGTAGTAGCAATAGTACAGCAGTTCCCAACCTGGGGTACATGATTAGTCGTTTAGGAGTATGGGAAATAAAAAAAGCAGTGAAGGAAAATATACTTTATTGTAATAAAAGGCACAATAAGATACTGAATTATAATTATCCTTCCTGTGTGTATGTTTTATTATTTTTTGGTATATTGAAGAGTTTCATGCATACTATGACAATTGTTTTTAAGAACAATTAACGATGAATATTTTTTATTTACATATATTTTTTATATAAAAGTGATACAATTTGGCGCAATGACCTAGAAAGGGATAAGGAAGTCAAAAAAGGTTGGAACCGATGGGTTAAAACATTTATTGGGAGAAGGTGAGTTCGATACTGTCTGATTTTACATAATGAGTTTAAGATAAAAATTTAAAATGTCTTGATAATTGGTTTTTTTTTTTTTTTTTTTTTTGAGAAAATTTTCCCATTGATAATTAGATCCCTTTAAATTCATTCCATTTTTCATTAGATTTATGAGATTGTTAGGGATTTTTTGATTTTCTTTTTTTTTTTCACTTTTGGTTCCAAAGATATTTTTGAATTGTGTTATCTTTTTTAGCTGTAACTTCATTTGGAGAAGGAATATTTTGAAAAAATACCCCTAACAACATCAAAATTATCATTTTTTTATTTATTACTAAAAAAAATAAAGCTTAAATAATTTACAAAATAATATTAATAAAAAATAATTATTCCTAAATATGTACCTGAGCTTGTACCTTGAGCAGAGTGGAACACCACCTTCCTCTCTTGTTTCTTGTCATTTAATGTCATGGAATGTACAACAGACGCCACGACAAAACAATTGACTATATTAATTTTTTTAGCGTTTGTTGCCTTTTTAAGAAGAGAAATTTTAATTATTTTGTAGCGTCTTGCTGTCCTAAGCCAGGGATTTCCATCCAGGGGTGTTAACATCCTCGGGGGTGTGGGAAGACATTCTTGGGGTTCAGAAGAAAATAATTTTAATTTATAATGATTAAATAAATTTTGGTATTCAGTCATTTTTACCATCAAATTAAAAAAAATATATATATATTTTATAGCGAGTATGAAGGTTCATTAACAAATTTTTATGGGAGCGAAAGGAAAATCCTATTATAAGTGAATATAATAATATATATTATTTTTTTCAATACTAATTATCACTTTATTAAGCAGTTCGGGATGAGTAAAATTCACTACCTTTCTCACAAATTACATAAAACCTATAAAATAGGAAGCTATGTTACTTTCAACAGACAATCTCTTGTACTTTGAAACATAAGCACATTCTCCATTAATTATAGGATGGGATGAATAGAAAAGAGTGGACATTATATGTTTATGATAATTGCAAGTGATTTACTTGTAACTTTCTGAGAATTCCAAATGTTTAACCGTAAGATTTTTAATCGACAAGAGATAGGCTGAATTGAATTAATAGGATATACCATTATGCTACTGCATGTATAGTTGTATAGATATTAATAAATGTGTTCATTTGTTATTCCTAGACTCTTATTGCTAACTCTAATAGGTGTTCTAACTTGAAACACTACTTTTTTCAGAATAACAATTTTTTATACACATTTGATTTGAATATTACAAAATTTCCTTATGGGTATTATTGTGTATTGCTCACTAGTTATACACATAGATAAAGAAAGTTTCTGAAAGTTTTATGAAATTAGATAATTGGAAGGAAAAACTAAATGTCCCAAGATACAATAGTCTCCTACTACAGTCCGCGAAATTTTTATGAGTACACTCTCTATTTCATATTCTTTATAGATAAAAATTATTGTATTTAACATCCAATATACTAAATTAAAATGAATTTAAATACCTATATAAAAATAAATAAAAAATTTTAAGTACTTTTAGAATTTCTTAAAACATTTGTAAAGTGCGAAATTGATTTGGTTACACCCTGTATTTAGTATTACATGCTGACAATCGCCTGGATAACAAAATAAAATAAACACAAGCATAATACACTTTACTATTTACGAATTTCAATTTTATTAATAGAATCGATTAATTATATTGATATATAATTGTAATGAGTTATTTTAGTTTCAGGACAAAAATGAAATGAAAATATTTTAAATAAAATTAGAAACAGACTTCGTTATTAATTTTAAATTACATGAAAATATATATACGTATATATATATATATCAAATTAGAAAACAAACAACCTTTTTAAATTTTAAGTTTTATTAAAGAATAAGTTTTTAGGGTCCTCTTCTAATTATTCTAAGATCATAGTGAGTATTCAAGTTCCCGATGGATTTATTTTTCGACATA
>JAAAKE020115828.1:0-16043 GCA_010014785.2 Anisolabis maritima | reverse complement strand
TAAAATTGCGTGAATTTGCATATTTTCTATAGAGACAATGGTTAGTAGATTTGCCATGAAAATGGGGGGCCTTAACACTTTTTTTTGTCTTTCTGGTTTCTGAGGCCATATAGACATTAAACGATATATAATTATATTTATTACGATACTTGTCCAGGCATTTAAATCAATTGATAACTATAGATTTTCATCGGATTGCTTGGGATCCCAAACGCACATCTCTTGGCTTTTAAAGTTATCAATATTTACAATGTCAGTATCTTTAACCTCTCGGTCACAGGGGGGGGGGACTTCAGAGACTAGTGTTTAAGCCATCAATGGTGTTGTAAATCCGACTACTATTGTATTTCTATCAAAAGTCAGACTTCTTATGACAATAAAAATAAAATATGATTTTTATGTATCCCTTAAATATGACGTTTATTGTATGCTTTTTTTATGTTATCTTAATTTGCCCCTGGATAATACCCATTCTATTATCCTCCAACTTCCCTCTAGCAAAGACCACTGATCAAATTTCCCCTTTTGACTTTGATCTTGTATTTAAATGTATATTTATTCATTAAAAAATTTTTTGTTTTTAAATATTTATTATAAAATATGATATTTTTGGCCAGATGATCAAAATATGGTTTGAGATTCGAGGCTCATACAGTACTTAGATACAGTCGTGTGAGGCACAGCAGTGCTGTGGTTCATAAAAAGAGAAAAATAATTTTTTCATAAAATTATTGAATCTATTGGGTTGTAATATATGAATATCAGTGAAGGTGTCAATTTAAATTATTAGCCAAAAAAAAAAATAATAAAAATACCTTATTAATCGAAATATGCTCCATTCTCGTCTACACTTCCCCCATCGTAGAATAAGTATTTCTATCCCCACTCTATATAAATTTGGTGTCAACAATGAGACGAATTCTTAAATTTTCGTTGTCAGACTCCGAAAAAAGTAAAAGTCATTTGGGGAAAGGTCCGGTAAATATGGAGGTTGTGGAAGAACCTCCATTTTCAGATCTCTTAGCTTTTGGATGGACAAACATGGGAGTGAGCGTTGTCACGAATTAGTATAGGCCCTTTTCGGTTTAACATATTTGTGAACAATAAGGAAAAGAAAAACAAATAACATTTCATGCGTTACAACCAATATTTGTTTAATGAAAATAAAAGTGTTTGGTGCTTATTAAAAATTTTATTTAATTTCCTACAAATTATTTTTTAAATCTCGGTCAACGCCCTACAATTTTAATTTAATTTGTCTAATAACTTATATTCGACAATGTCAGGAAAAAATTATTTTCCTCTTTTTAAATAAAAGAATATATTATGAAAAATATAGAAAGAATATATTTTGCAATGCAAGTCAAGTAAGAAAAGTCATGTTCCATTTATTAAAATTATTTTACAATAATGTCGTCTACCGTCTTAACCAAATATTAGTGTTATAAAATTAGGGGGGCTAGTCTCATATCAGAGTTTATTTCTTGTTTCAATTTCTTAGACCAAGTTATATACTGGTAAGAGTATTTTGCCTTAAATTTCAGATTGGTTAGATATCTTATTCACCTTTAATAGATTACATTGATTTCCAAACAGAAGCAGATCCGATTGCTGCTCTCAAGGGGGGGCTTCTAATAGGGTTTCAAGTGGAGTCGAAGAGGGATTATTTGAAGAGAATCATTATCTACAATCAAAGGAAAAATATCCACCCTTAGCGAGTTGTCATGGAAGGTTTCATCTCAAAATTGGATAATATTATGATCATATAAAATCAATATTTATAAATATTTAAAAGATGTTTAAGTGTGGATATTTTAGAGCTTTTACAAAAATGAGTTTTAGAGAATGCAATAAGTATCGAAGCTGAATTGTTCAGATTTAATAGTTAGCGAGTCACTTTTATACAGTTTGGAAACAATTCGGTCAAAAATAGTTTTTTTTTAGTTTTCCGTTGAATTCCCAGCGATCACTGACCGATAACGCGTTAATGAAAATTTTTTTTCGGTTCTCAGGTAAAATAATTTTGAAATAACCCTGGAAGGGTGGTAAAGATTAATTTTTTAATTTTTCATAACATTTTTAGATGTTCCCTTAGTATAGATAACTTCTAGCAACTAAAATGGTTTATAAATAAGATTTTTTTATTTTTCATTTAATTTTATATACAATAATATGATCTAATGCTTAAATATTCCGGATACTTTTTCAGTTTTTTATTATTATTAATATTTTCAAAACACAAAGAAATAGATCAAGCCAAAATATTTTAATTCGAAAATATTATTTATAATAATAAAAATCTGACTGCTTTATGATTAGATGTCAATTGTAGATTTTTGGCTTTTTAATTTTAGAGAATTGAGAATTTTCAACAATAGCACTTTAAGCCCACTTACCACATTTATTCAATTTATCAAGAACCTGTAGTGAAGAAAGATAGAAACTGAAGCCCAGCTAACTTCAGACCGTGAAATTATATATTTCCTATCTTTAATTTGTTCCATTTGTTTAAGTCCAGAACTTTGGACAGTTATTTTATTCGGTTCAGATAAAAATATTTTCAGTTCCGGTTTTTGTTCCGCCAAAAATAACGGTTTTTTGATTTTCAGTTTAATTCACTGTCCGGCAACTGATTGATGATTTGTTTGAAATAAAAAAAAAATTCTGTTCAATTTGCGGTTTTTGTTCCAGTTAGTTTTTTTTTTTTTTCCACTACAGTTACAGTCCGAAGCCCTGGTTCATTCATTTAGCCACCTAACCAATCTAAATACAATTTCCACCAAGGCCCTTTCACCTAACCTAACTTATGCTAATGAGAAACTCTCTTTAGAGGGACTAGCTCAGCAACGGGTTACAACCTGTGTGCAAAGAGTTCATCATTGAAAGGAAATCATCCTTAACGTTTGTTTCTTCCAAAGGACTGATTATCACAGATATAAAATTTTTATTCATCCTTACATGCCATGTCTCTTCCAAACCAATTTCTTTAAAATATTCTTCATTCACGCCAAGGACTTTTTATCTTGCTTCCCGAGTTATCAAAATATTGACTCTGATAAAATTCAAAAACAAATATTTTTAGAAAGGATAAAGTATATTGGCTTTTATTTAGATTTAGACATTCGATTGATCCTTTAAAAAATAATCAAAATCTGAGCTAGAAGAATACGATATTTTTTTATGGACTCATTTAAGTATTTATGATTATTAAATCATAATTTAACTTTTTTGACAGTAACATTCTTAAAATGACACCCCTAATTAATTTGGAAACGAGCGTGTAACCTACCCCTTTCGCAATTAAGGTACTAAGTTATATAATATATATTTTCAAAAAAAAATTTATGACATTTCTGATAAAAATAATAGAAATTTAACAATTATTATTATATTTATTAATTATAATTTTTTTATTTCTATTGAAATGCCGATAAATGCAATTTATTTATTATCATTATAGTTAAAAAATACTACTACTACATTTTATTCTTGGAAAAGCATTTCAAATGTATAGTCCAATTGCACCTATTTTGATAAACTCCTCTTTTATGTTATCTTGTAATTAAATGACTTAGCTTTCGAAATGGCATGCAATCACGCATACATAAAGAAAAAGAAAAAAACATTTTTCAATTATTACCAAATGAATTTTCTTCTCAACACATCTAACGTGTTGTATTAAATTGAAATACGAGACCGATGTCGATTTACAAGAAAATAATTCTAAATTTAAATTTTAAATTTTAAAACTAAAAAGAGAATAAGCAAAAATAAGTTAGATCTTGCTATTTGGAAAGTAAGCAACACAAATAACCATTTTTTTTTTCTTTTTTTTTTTTTATTAAATGCACTAGAGTTGACTACTCACTCAGTTGATAATTTCTAGGGAGATTTAAAAACTCTCTAAAGAGTTCTGATGCAATTAATCGAAAAATTCATTAATGTGATGTTCATTTGAGTTGCTAAAAATGAAAAACTAATATTATGCATCTCATGGTTGAAAATAACTTCAGGTGGTAGTGAAAATTTTATTTAATTTTTCAAAAATTATTTTTTAAATGCATTTAAAATTTTAATTTATTTCGCACTTTTAGATATTTTCTGGGGTGGGGTCTTAGAATTCAATGATCATTGTTTATACCAGTGATTCTCAACCTACTTTTATTCACGTCCCCAGTTTTTTTTTTAAATAGTGGCACTCTCCCCTCCCCCTCTCCTCTATTCAGTACCATCTCCCCTAGAGTCGCGAGGGAAAGATTAGGGATTAAAGATTAGTCTTTTCGACCTCCGAAGCCATTCAGATTCCATCTTTATTTATTTATATTAATTGGTAGCCAATATAATATACATTTTTGTCTCTCAGGGATGGGAAACGAATCACTGGCCTTGGTAGGTGACTGAGACCTCTACCTTTGCACCAAGAGACAGAGTCTATTAAAAGACGATATGAAAATTTTGCTTAAATAGAGATTTGCAGTTTTTAAATAGGCAAAATAATTAAGGAAATTCTTAGAAAATTTAATAGAAAGTTTATAAAATCTATGATTTGTCTATACTTACTATGACAGAAAAATGTACTTAGTAAAGTTTATTTAGTGACAGTCCTTCATGACAGAAAAATAAACTTTATTTTTCTGTCATAGTAAGTATAGTCTTGAAGGACTGTTACTAAATAAACTTTACTAAGTATATTTTTCTGTGATAGTTGAACCAATTTAATTTTTATGGTCTCTATTTTTTCTCTCAATAAATTATTTATATTAATTGGTAGCCAATATAATATACTTTTTTGTCTCTCAGATCGGGAAAAGAACCACTGTATTTTTAAAAATTTAACATTTATTTTTGAAGCGGCTTTTATCTTTGCCCCCCATTTTCTATTTCCAGCTCTACTCCAGCTAAAGAAAAAGTATAACTATCAAATAAAAATTGGTAAAATTATACAAAATTAAATCATTCATTTAAAACCAGTTTTGATCTGAAAGTGTAGTGAAGAATTCTGACAGGGAATGAATAATCATGTAATCAGAGTTAATAAAATAATTATAATATTAACGCCTAATTATTCTTTTCTCTTCTCATAAGTGTTAGGTACTGATACCAACTTGGGATTATACTAAGATTTCCTCTTCCTTTCCAAGATTATGTTGGTTAAATTTTTGCCAGAAGATACCATTTCCCTCGGACTAATGCAATATATTCTTCTAAAAAATTATATTTTTTGAAATTTATTTTTTAAGGAAAAGACAGGAAAGTAAAAACCCTTTTATTAAAAATTAACAATAAACTTAAATTCAAGATATAAAATTTCTATATTATTCTTTATTATAGTATCTAAACAATCACTTCAACACCTGCATAAAATATTGATACTATACTAGGTTATTGATTCCTTCTATTATTGATGATCATTTAATTTTATGGCCAATAAATAAAATTAATTCTACTTTTATAGTAGCTAAAAAAGAGAACATGAACGTTAAATGTAAATGAATAGTCAAGAGTTGGTGGCTGTTGAGAGAATCGCATCACCATCATAAATGGTCATTGACAAGAGAGAAGTGACCCTCAGGTAAAATAAAAAAAATGAAAATGTGTGGTCGGAATATCATCAGATCATAAGGATGAGCTCAAACCTTGAGAATATTTTTAGAACTTGTTGATAAATTATGTAGGCTCTTGAGAAAGAGAAGAAATCAGCCCAACTATTCTATATTTCCTCTTCTTAAATCTTTATTTTTTTTTTTCTAATTAATTGAAGATAAATTCATAAATCAATTGATCAATGGATTATTTTGTTATTATTACATTTGTATTTTAAAATCTAATCATATAACTTGTATGTTTTATCAAAGAATTTTTTTTTTAATAAGAAAGAAAAACAAATTTGACCTAAAAGCTATGGATAACATCGGGTTTGACTATACCATAAATATGTCGAAAAAAGGACCTGGACTACTGAAATTAGTGCGTTTGATGGATGTTAGGCAATCCAAATGACCAACTCATTAATGGTTTTAGATTAATTGTACCAGAGCTCGTCTAGTGCGGATCATGTATGGTTATAAATTTCTAGAGAGATTTAACAACTGCGCATGCATTCTAGAAAAGCTCTAGAGCAATTAATTTAAAAATATAATGATTTGGCTACTTCCAACCTGAAAAAAATGAACGAATTTATATGCACTCTGAAAGAAACTTAAATAAATCCTCCCTGCTCTTGCCCTCACATCGAGTCAACAAAAATAGCAAAAAAAAAATTAGACAAAAGCCAGGAAATAAAAGTTGGTAAGCTGAAGTGTAAATTGAGCTTTAGAATAGCCATTCAATTTTCAAAAAATATTTTTAGATTTCGCTTAAAAAATTCATACTTTTTTAAGAATGTAAATTAGCGGATATTAGGTTGAGCCATGTTTATGCTAATATATTTGCTTTCTCACTTACACCACTATGGGAGAAATGCATTACACTGAGCCTAGTCTCCAACCAATCAGAAGTCAAAAGATCTAATTGGCTACATTCACTTCACAAAACTGCTTCATTTCCAATGTATGCATTTCTTTAAGCCCTTGTTTTTAAGATAAAGATTTCTATTTAATTATTCTTAAAATAATTGTTTTTGTCTATTTCGGGCCATTTAGATTCCGACTTTATTTATTTTTATTAATTGGTAGCCGATATAATATAAATAAATAAATTATAAATATTTTCAAAAATAAGAATGAATGTCATGTGATTAGTCTCAAATGAAATTGGACAAACGCTATATTTTGTTTCATTTTAATGGATAATTATGAGAGTTTGATAACGTTTAAAAATAAATTTCATATTTATTAAAATATTTAATGATTTTTATTTTCATTTACCTATTTTAATTATCCATTAAGATAAAATATAAGATAGAGTTTGTCCCATTTCTTTTAAGACAGAGAAGATGAAATTAATTCGTAAAATTCATTAATATTCTATTCCAATAAGATTTATTAATTTAATATTCTTGGTTATTTCAAATTATTTTTTTCATTTTTGAAAAGAAAATTAAGCCGTAAAAATAATAATAATTATCAGAAGTAATAAGCATTCCACTTAAAGAACTAAATGGAAATGAAGCCAACTAAATTAAGAAAAGAAAGATGAATTTGTATTCTAGAATGGATTCTGAATAACTTCTCTCTCTCTTTCTTGATCTTTTAAGATTTTATTAAAATTATTTCCAAGTTGAGACACGTGAGTGAGTGAGACGATGATGCTTTTACTTCTATTATAAATGCAAGCAAGATTTGCTTGCCATGAAAGATAGAAGACGAGTTACTAATGAATGCACTCGGAGTACTAATTCCAATTCCCAGGTTTCTAATTAATTTTTTATTTATGCTGAACAGATACCTTGCTTAGAGATGGCGATTATTATAATCTATTGATATATATATATATATATATATAATTAAAGCCAGTCTTATTTCAATCTGAAAAAAATTCTTAAAGGAAGAGATTATCAAACGGTATTTATTTGTTTTTTCATTCTCTCAGGCAAATTGGTGTTTTCAAAAAACATTCACTTTTTTTTTCATTTTTTTTTTAATGGTAATAGTAATAATAATGTATAATATTCCCCTCAAAAGTATAAATAAGATTAGCAAATCAACAAAGAATTAAAAATAAATACAATAAAATAGTGTATGTTTAATAGAATTAAAAATTTGAGAAGGATTATATTATATTTTGTCCAGCTCTATTTTTGACTTTGATCCCCCCCTCTAGCCCTCCAAAGGTGAGCCTATCATCATTGAATTTTAAAATATCTCATTTAAATTTAAAGAAACTTGATAAAATTTGGATCTCGAAAACTCCAGAGAAAGTTTACATACACACAGACATAAAGAGAGAAGCGAACCTCCATATATTTTTGTTAAAATTCATAAACTTCTAAGACTGGAGCAAAATTAGAATTAAGCTTTTAAAGAAGGAATGCATGATTGAGAAACGTCGAGTTTAAATATAATTCTATTGAAGGTGACTGGCCATTTAAAGTTCCTTTCCTACACAAATAGGGAGGATCTTCTTAATTGCAGGCAGGCCCTTTTGAGTTGAGCCCTCCGACTTGGACTAAGAACTCTGGCTGAATGAAGAACCCACAATGGCAATGACTCCACAGCCCAAATGGAATTAATTAAATTCAATTTAAATCAATGCGCCGTTCGACGAATTTAAGGAAAAGTAAAGAAGAGCAACATCAGATTAATTTATTTGAATGAATAAATAATATTATGCTGTTTAAAGTTAAGTTTTTCTTTTCAATTCATTCATTCATGGACTGCTTCATGAGCCAAAGTGTTTAAGTCCAGAAAACAAATTTAGTCTTTTATTATACTCATGTTATTTTATAAATAAACAAGTTGTCCTTATTCGGCACCGGAAATACTTAAGTGCATTTTCCTTTTTCAATTACAGTAGAAACTAGATTATCCGGGCTAATTGGGATCAGGGGTCCTTCGGATAATCAGATTTTTGTTAAAAATGAGAAAACCAGGAAAAATTGAAAAAAAAAAAAAAAGAAAAATATTTTTTTTAAATGATAAAAAGCTTGAGCTTTTACTTCCGGGTGAGTCAAGTCTGGTTTCTACTGTATTAATGAAAAATAAAAAAAGAAGAGGGTCCTGATGGTGTTTGATATTATTTTTCAATTATTTATATCTAGGAGAAGCAACAACTCAAATTTTATTAAAATAGAATTAAAAATATTTAAAAAATGATATTGGAGGGCGGGGGGGAGGGGGGGGAGAGAGATACATTCAATAAATATTGTTTCTTGCTTCTATTAATAATGACCAAATAAGTATTACATGCCAAAAAATTTCATTGAAGACGA
The DNA here is from genome assembly GCA_010014785.2 of Anisolabis maritima. Classification (NCBI taxonomy): domain Eukaryota; kingdom Metazoa; phylum Arthropoda; class Insecta; order Dermaptera; family Anisolabididae; genus Anisolabis; species Anisolabis maritima. The sequence goes on along the minus strand of JAAAKE020115828.1, from coordinate 7,174 downwards.
TAAAAGCACATTATATAGCATTTTTTTCTCTGAGAAAATGTGTAAAAAAGAGATATGATTGCGAAATGTCATAAATTAAAACCAAATATATAAAATCTCTGTCTAATATATGATTTCCAGAAGATTCTGAGAGAGGTTATTACCGATGATGGCCAAAGGTCTGCTAGGTGGTATATGAAAGCAAAAAGATTTGAAGTAAATTTAATTAAACGTCCATATATTTCTTCGGGGTCAATGAATAGGAAAAAAGTATCATAACAACAGTATTTGAATATCACTTTAACATTTACCTCAATTCTCATTATTTATCCCTTTTGTAAAAGGGAGATGGTTGGATCATATTTCCCACAGAGAAGAGTGTTAAATAACAAAAGAAGCGAGAAGCTGGAAAGGGGATCAATGCTCAAACGTTCCGAATGGCTGCGCTACTGTCTTTCTAATGGATACCATTCAAATTGGACTTCTAAGTGTGTTTATTCTAAACGAAGTTGTGTTCTTATACATATTTGCATTATATATTTATATTTCTATTCAATTTAAATATTAAAAAGTTAAAACAATAATGATTAAATTTCAAAAATGATAAAATAATAATAATAATAATAAACCAATTTATTTTAAATAAAAAATATAAATTTATATATCTTAATACTCTCGGTTCAACAACAAATGTATCAGGGTCAAATTATGGTTACTATTTCTTGGGAAGGGGTTCGGTAAATTTTCCTGTTTCTCAACCCAGGGAGCTCATCCCTCGAAGTCTCCAAAGAAAACCGTGAAAGAAATGCAGAGGGCGCAAAAAAACGGGTCAAACGGGAAGAAAGTCAAAGGTTTTTTGAATTATTATTATAATGTGGCCAGTCTCTGAGAGGCAAGGACATTGACTTTCCCTTCTCTCCCAACTCACTATTAAACATATTAATCCAGGATTTCAATACTCAATAATCTCAGATATATTGTAGGGTACTATCCCCTAAGTATTACAATGAAAGGATTATACCAAGCGCTTAATACAGTAGCTTAGTCCGAAATTTATGAAGGGGGGAGTTCAAGACTTGCATAATCCCCGCTTTTAATTTTATAAGTTATAAAATAAAATTATTTTATTTGTTACTATCGTATTGTATTGTGTAGTAGATATTAAATTCTATTTTCCTCTAGGTCTAATATCCAGCTTAAATTCAGGCTCCAAGGGGCGTAGCCACAGACTTCATAGTTTCCTAAAAAATCGAATTAAATAGAAAAGTGCATATCTTGTTTATCGTAAATTGTACTCTATTACAAACACCTATTGGAGTGAGTAAGTTCAAGTGCGGTTATCACAAATTTTTTATTTTTTATTTGTATTTTTCCATGTGCTAATTTGCGGAGCGTGTGCAAATTCTGCTGTAATTGAATAAAGACGAATCAACTTCTCTTAATTTAAATCTAGGAATCAACACTTGATCCGGTTCATGTAATCAATTATTTTTGGAAATGTGGGTAATGATCCGATCCAAGCGTATCATTGTCCACTTGCTAGAAAAATATTGTATATGAGGATGCTGAATAAAAGTACAAATCTATTAAAGATATTGAGTTAGACAAATGAATTATTTGGCGGAAAGACCATAATTTAAAAAGACTAAATTAATTTATCTAACTAATTAATAAAACAAATTATAATAGTAATTAATTTAGTTATAATTATTATAAATATGAATATATAACAAAAAAATCAAAAGTAACATTGTGAAATATTTGGAAAGAATAAGCTTCAGTAAAAATTTTTAAAACATATTTAATTTTCATTTAATTTATTTTTTGTCTTTTTGGCATCTGAGGCCTAGTAGACTTTAAGCAATCACAATTATATTATTTACGATACGAATTATCCAGGCATATTTATTTATACCAATTGGTATCCAAATGATTTAAATAAATTTTTATCGGACTGCTTGGGATCCCAACCAACACCTCTTAGCTTTTAAGGTTATCAATATTGACGATGTCAGTATCTTTAACCTTTCAGCCACGGGGGAGAGAGGTTAATTTTATTTATTAAATTATAATTTCTTATATTAATTCATTCATTCGCAAAAAATAAAAAATAAATTATGAAAGCTGGACAAGGTCTTCTGCATGAGTATCGTGTGCCTTATTTAATGTGGAAAAACAGCTTGAGTATAAATTTTAAACTTTAAGAAATTTATTGATTTAGAATGAAAATTAGATGAAATAAACTCTAAGACTTATTTTTTGCCCATATTTTAATAAATAAGAGCAATAAATAAGGCTTTGTATTCACATAAAAAGATATAGTGGCGTCAGTAGAAAAGAAACAGATTACTAAGGTTTATATAAACATGTTTATTGGCGCCAGTGTTTTTATTTACGTTTTAAAGTCTGAAGTATCGCATTTATCTATTAAAATATTATCAATAAATGAGCACTTAAAGTTTGGATAAAAAAAAATTATTTATTTATGCAAGTATTTTGTTCTTGCTTGATCAAGTGACCATTTGGCCCCTGGGAATTAAACCCAGGATACTCCCCAGTACGTCTAGTCTAGTGGAAAGAAAGGACACCGATGTCCCGGATAGGCGGGAGATCTTGGCTTCATGTATATTTTTGCTCTTGATCCAAGAGCAAAATATACTCAAAAAAAATATCTCGTTAAGGTTGTTCGAAGTATATATTGAATATTAATATCTGGTTTAAAATACCGAAAACACATTATATGTGTTATAGAAGTGTACATTTTAAAATTTAATCAAATAATAGAGAAAAAAGTTAACTTTTGTAATTATCACCTCGTAATCCAAAGTTTTTTAATGAATATTTATTGTTATGTATATTTGTTAGGAAAACAATAAGACAAAAACCCCGGATTATAAAATCCTTTTTGCAACTGAGTTTATTTAATAATAAGACCAAATTGTAAGTTCTAGGGTAATCTTATTAGTAAAACACATAAGGGTATAAGAGGTAAAAATTATATTTATTAACTCACCCTCTTTCTCGCTCTCTCTCATTGAAGAACAAAAGAAGAAAGGGAAACGAAGGGCTTCCCACCTGCAAAAGAGAAAACATTTGAAAATTAGATGGTGACATTCATTGTGAATAAAAACAGAAAGCAAACAAGGAAAAGGAATTTAATGTGACACAAGAAAATGGGAACAGGCAAAATTTTGCCTTTTTATATTCATATATATTCATGTATACATATTTTTCATATTTATATATTCATTTTTTATTTTTATTAAAAAGAAGTGCCAAGAACAGAATAGATATTTTCTTTAATTTCTCTCAATATGAGGGCCGTTTTCGGAATTCAAGTGAGATGTCTAGAATCAGGATGACCCAAGAGTGTGGCCTTCTTTCACCACTAAAGATAAAAAATGGGGTAGGTGGGAAATGTCATTGTGATTGGTTGGAGAAGCATTTTTTGGTTTGCTCTTCCTATTTTTAGAGTGATGATAAAATTTCTGTAATTCTAAAAAAGACCCAAGTATAATAATTTTTTAGTCTATTTCGGCACCTGAGGCCACCGTGGCCGAGAGGTTAAAGATATTGTCATTGTCAATATTGATAACCTTAAAAGTCAAGGGGTGTGGGTCCCATTTTATTATTATTTATTTAAATCAATTGGATATCAATTAATATAAATAAATATGCCTGGATGATACGTATCGTTATTAAAATATATTTGTAATTATTTAATGTCTATATGACCTCAGATGTCGAAGAGACTTAAAAAAATTGCTAATTTAAAAATAATATGTAATAATACCTAGATTGTTATTATTATATAATTGTTTTATACAATTTAGTTTTTCCATTTTGGACTCTTGGTGAAAATATTTTAAACAAATTTTTTGACGATCACTACATTTTTCCATCTATTGATATTTTATATAAGAGCGAGAAAAAATAAAAATCAAGAAAAGGTCACTGGATGACCCCTAAATCCCCCGGGTTTATTAATATTGAGTTTTTTTTGTTTGGAGGATGGGTAGGACGGCACTAAAAAGACCAAATCAATAGGCGACTTTATCGATGGCTTTATTTCATTCCACATAAAATAAAAGAGGACAAGATAACATAATTTGTCGAAATATATTTGTTTTTCTTAAAGGCGTTTGAATAAGCGAACGCCGCACTGCGGATTCTGATTTCTAAGCGAAAAGAAAAAAAAAAAAATAGCTACTTACTATGACTACTTTTTTTTATTTTTATTTATGGATGGTCTTTTCGAGATAATGAAATCATTAGTATGATCCCGCCCTAAAAAATAAGGAGAATTAAAGGAACATTTAAAAAAAAATATCTGGTCAACGAGAGTTTAAAAAACTAATTATAAAGGGGCCATAATTTAGTCTGGCTAGTATTGAAAATATCTATCATGCCAAATTTGATCTGAAATTTTGTGCTCTAGACCAACGATTCCCAACCTTTTTCGTTCGCGTATAGTACGCGATATACGCATAATATTTTTTGTGCACCGATAATAAAAAAAAAATTAAAGAAAAAATTTCGCAAAATAAATAAATAAACTTTTACATTGAACAAGTAAAATCTGAAATAAATAATATCCCATTCTTCATAATAACAAAAAATTTAATTTGAATTCAAGCTCATTAATTGTTCAGTTTTTAATAGATAAAAGAAGTGTCTAAAGTTTAAAGCAGAAATCTTATCCTAGTGAAATAAAAACTTCTCATTTCCCCTTCCAGGGGACTCCATCTCCTTACCTCATCTCGCTTCTCTGAAATTACAGCCCAACTATAATATATTTAAATTAAAATATCGTTGTGTCCTATAAGTTATAGATTTTTCTTCCTGACTTAATATCAAGTTTTTTTTTGCCTTTGACCTTGTTTTATCATTTTTTAATATTTTTTTTTTTTTTTTTTTTTTTAAACAATATTTTATGATTTAGCAAAAACTTGGAAAGAATTTAAAAATTCCGCAAGCATAAAAGAAAGAGATTGCCCACGAACAACTAAAACATGTGCAAGACATATTTATTTCAATAACAGCGTACGTCGTCCTTCGGACGTCTGGCTTACTTGATTTATGTTTAAGTCTTGTCTCAAAAAAAATATTATAAAATGTAGCTATTATGCTGAGGTTCTGATAAAGGGATCAACTCAGTCGGTTTTGTTTTAAAAGGAAGAGCGAGCAAATTGTAAATAATTCGATTTAATTAAATTTAGGAAGTAAATAAGCTCAAGGAAAAAAATTATTTACACTTCTTTTTTTAATTATCTTCTTATTCTCTTTTTCAAAATATTATTTTGAGGCACAGCTTAACAATAGACTTTTATCAAAAAATTGTAAAAAATTAATTATTAAAATTAATTAGTTCCATGAATACTTGCTATCTGTTAAGGTAAAAGATAGACAAGAAGCGTTCACTAAAAGAATCATTTTGTTTTGTAAATTTTATTAATTGCTGTGATTAACGTCGGTATTCCGGGAGTCGAACCAAGAATCTCCAGTTAAAAATTCTATTTAGCAAAAGTTCCTTAGAATGAGATACTTAGTTCTCTTAATTGACTTGTTCTTTAGAACTATACCCATTCCTAATGGGTACTGTTCAAAAATGACGTGATTTTGGAGGGACCTATATCGGCACGATTAAAACCCCAAACTATAAACACAAAAACGGATACTTATATTTAAACAGAAAAATATTTAAACATTCCATCTTTTGAAATCAACGTGTTCAAAGATTAATAATATAATACTAATAAAATACTTTTCCTATTTCAAATATAGGTTAAAAAAAACTAATAAAATGGATCCTAAACAATTTTGGAGGGATAAAAGTTAATACATTTCAAAGATCATCCAACAAATAATTGTTTTATGAATTTTAATCAAAATTGTTTGAACTGAGAAAATCAAAAAAAGTATATCATTAAAATATTAATACCCTTTGGCCAATTTTTTATTCAAAAGCTTCGAGGTACAAGCGACGCGGGTATCTAGATTAAATATAATATTTAAGCTTCGAACGTTTTTTCGTTTTTGAGAAATCTTGTTTGTCCATACACGACACACAAACAGATCATTTTACAAAAATCATTTTTTTAAACTCAAAACTTGTATTTCCATTGAAATCTTGACATAATTTTTTTTTTTTTTGCAATCGGATAACTTTCTAACTATATATAACATATGTAAGGTAAAAGGAAATAAAAATTGAAAAAGTATAATGAATAGTGTACGTGCAGAGAGAGAGAAAAAGAGGGTGAGGTCTGATTGAGGTCGGTGACGTACGCAATGCGCCAGGGCGAATGGAAACCACCTGCTAACCATTCTAAAAATAGGCTTTCTCTATTTTTATTATCGCCAAACAAATATAAGGGCCCTTGTTTCAAGATATTATAAAGTGGCTCTTGTTGAATATTCAGATTTGGTATTTTATTACACTTGAAATCAAAAAATATAAAAGAACTCCAATTTGCTGACTAGTTATTATTCTTTGCAAAGTAAATTTTTCAAAGACTTCATGATAGAACATAAAATTATATAGATTCTCTTTTTTATAAATGAAGTACTACATGAAGTTAAATACAGAAAAGTCTTGAATTAGTCGGTTTTGATATAGTACACGTTGTTTTTCAAAAAAAAAAATTAAAATAATGATAAATACTTAGAAAAAATTGATTTTTATAAAAAATATTTATTTTTCATATATGGAAAATGGTACAAACCACTAGGCAATTTTTTTTTAAGAACTGGTCTTTAGATTTCATGATATGAAAATATAAATAATAAAATATTCTTTTATTTTTACTTTATTTCTTTTTTTCTATTCTATTATGATGAACGAATTATATTGAATTATATTACATTACATTATAAATAAGCCTTGAATAATATAGTTTTGTCCAGTACGGTAAATTCTCGAAAATTTTTATCTACCTACCATTGGGGGACATGAATTTGTTTTTGCTTTTTGGAAGGTAAGCATCCAAAATGACATTCACTAATGGATTTTTCGATTGTAATGGTAACCAAATCTTAAGTCAAGTAAATCGTGGTCTCGATCCACCTATTTTCTTCTCTTTTCATTAATTTGTGTCAGGAATTCATACATTGTGGGTAATCTCCGTGTTTACTCTTAGTGAAATTCTATTATTTAAAAAAAATCCTAGATATAATGAAAATAAAATTAATTTAA